>MU105805.1:0-292674 GCA_012274485.2 Sinapis alba | reverse complement strand
GAAGTTATCGTAATGAGCTAAGTCTAATGGGATTAGGAGAAAAACAGTGTCTATATATAAAGACACTTAGTTGAGTTATAGATTAACGAGTTTTTGAGTTGTCAGTGTTGAGATATTAAACTTGAGTTTTGAGTTATCAATAAGAAGAGTTCTTATTGCTTGTGTTCATACTTTCAATATTTAAAATCGAGATTCTATAGGTTTGTTGTGTGTGCTTATGTATTCTCTTTTTTTTTCAAAGGATAATTTTCTTACAATCTTCTTGTTCTCTTGCAGCAAAAGCCGAAAGACAACGACCATTACTTGAAAAATTGCAAAAATGGAAGGTCCCCTAAAGAAACTAGGTGGCGGTTCCACGATGATAAAGTATAACATCTCTTATGTGTTTCCATTAATATTGTAAATTATAAACCAAAATGTATGATCTCAGGTTGAGTTCTTGACCTGTTTCTATCTTCAAAACACAAGAACATCTTCTTATAGCGGCTTAATCACATTAAAGAGCTTATGCACAACACTATTATGCACAACACTATTAAGTTTCTATTGTGCACAGCATATTTTATTAATTTTGGTATTGGTGTGATATCAAAATTTCATATTTCTATTTTTCAAAACAAAAAAACAATAATTGTTTATTTAAGAAACTTATAATCGTTTTTAAGAGAAATATATTCATTCCCAAATAGATCACTATAATTTTACAATTAAACTGACCTATTTCCAGATTAATGATTGGTTTGCAATTCATAATTTTGGTTAATTATCAATCTTGGTTAATAACAAAATTAAAAATTACTATTAATATATGTTGATAAGATATTTACAGACGAGTTTCTATTGATAATGATAAAGATACTCTAATATTTTAACTGAAAATTAGAAAATATTTTAATATTTTTTTTCTTTATCTTAACACAAAACCAAAATAACACACCTTGAAACTTCAAATGACGGAATGAAAAAAACAAAAAAAAAAACACAAAGTAAAAGTCTCACACATGTCTTCCCCTCAAGAACAAATTAACTCACATCATTCACTCAAGAGTTTATCTTCCTGCAATCCTTTCTGATTTCACCACTCGAACCGGTCAAGGGAGAGATATTGCCCATCTTGATCATGGACTCAGCAAACTGCTCGAAAAACTCTTCTTGATCCTCTGCATACTTCTTTACAAGCTCTCTCGATTTATCATTACTGCTGAATAGAACCTGGTCCGAGTTCAACAAACCCATGTTCTCTATCAAGTTCTTGAAATAGCTGTTGTCGAACTTGGCCGCGCTGACAATGTCCAGCACCGAGAGATTCTGGTCCCCTCCAGATCTTGGACACTTTTGTCGCAAGTTAGCAGCGAAGGATTGTTCCAGTGTCATGTCTGGACGACCGTTTCCGGACTGATTGTATAGCCTCTGTCTGAAACTTGTGCATCTCGAGAATCCAATGGTGTGACTCCCTGTGAAACAGTTAAGCAAGTAAGTTCCTAGGGCTTCGTTGATTGTGTACCGTGCATGTAAAGAAACTGTGATATAGTGAAGGAAGCTTACCGGAGAGAGCGACAAGGTCGGTGACATCAAGTCCTTGACGATTAAACTTGCTGAGAATTGTCTGGAAAGTGTTGTTTGGTGCAGGGATGTTGTTGTTCGAACCACTCAAGCTTGCACTTCTTGAATCTCTTCTTCCCAATGGGACCATCCAGCTTGGTCCACCAGTCTAAACCAATAAAACCAAACTGAATCAGCTGTTTTTTCCAATTATTTTTTTGCTTCAGACAACATAGATTTGTGGAGGAGACTTACAAGAACAGAGGAGTCTCTAGCGGCTAGGGTTAGAATATCAGCGCAAGAGACAGTTCCAGGGCATTCTTTCTCCAACTGAGCTTTGATCTGGTCAACTACTTCAAATCCACGAGCTGATTTGCTGTTAGGGTTCGAGCTTTTCTCACTCACTATCCTCCCACTGCTGTCTAGAAGCAGAGAACCATCACAACCCTGCATTTCAACGTTACCTTGCTCAGTACGTAACAAACAAACAAAAATGATGGAACGTGGAAGAAGTTAACCAAACCTGAACGAAGCAGTCATGGAAATGAAGTCTCATCAAGGAAGCAGCCATACGGGTCTCTCTAGCAACAGCTTGAGCTACAACTGATCTCACGATCTCTCCAGCTTGAGGGCATGAATGTGCGTAAAAGCCAGGGTTTAGTTTGCCTCCATAGCTGTTATCACAGAGACAAAGAGGGAGAACACAAAGGAGAGAAAGAACAAAGAGAAAGCTGCTGAGTCTTGCCATTACGTTCAACAAGAAGATGGAAGAAAGGAGAAGAGTTTGTGCTGAGGAGGAGTGATATTAAGCAAGAGGAGAGGAAGAAGGTATTTATAGGAAGAGACTTGAAGTAAGAAGTGGAGTTGGTATTAACTAATATAGAGTTTAAGATAACAATCAAGGGAATTGCAAGGAAAACAAAATGTAAAGAGAAAATTATTGGAGAAATGAAGATTAAAAGAGATTAAAGTTTGTGTTTGGTACCCAACATTGCCTGATTAGTTTGACTAATTTACCTCCTTTTTCGGTTTAATTATTTATTTACAAGTGATTTGACTTCATTGGAGGGGGGAAAGCAAAGCAAGATTTGAGTTTAAAATATATTGAAATTGATCTTTATCCATATGTTAACGACTAGTACCAATAATTTGAGAACTATTTAACTCTTTCTTTCTAGGATTAAATATTCGAATTTTATACACACAAAAATGATGGTCTATAACATAATGAATGTATGCCTTCTATATCATAACCGCATGGACATAACTATTCTCGACATAGAGAAATAAAACTATCTAACGTTTTCCAATATTTCAAAACCTTCAAATGGTTAAAAAAATTGTTTAATTTTTAATTACATTGTTTTTAACTTTTAAAATCTGAAGATCGGTCTTGCTCATATATGTTTTAATCCTTTCAATTAAATCAAGGATTATTAAGTTTTGATTTCTTGGAAGTAATTAAGAGACTCTTTCAAAAATAAAAAGTAATTAAGAGACTAGTTTTACTGATTTATGTCTTGTAAAAGTAAAATAAAAAGCAAAGAAACCAAGTATGAACAGAATAATACTCTAATATAATGCCTAGATTTAACTAATCTCAAAAAAAAGAATTGAAAATAAATAATATTTACTTTTGCAAATGACTTGTTATACACTTATACATAAACTATGTTCGCGGAGACAAAGTCCAAGACTTTTACGTAGTGAGAAAGAGAAGAGAGTAGGAAGAGATTCTAACTACTCGTTTGACAAAAATAAAAAGTTCTTCCCAGTGTCAATCTTTATTGACTTGTGAACGCGCTCTTGTTCTTGTAACCAAAGCAAAGAAAGGAAACTTTGTTTGTCGTTATCTACCATAACACATGAATCTGCAGGTAAAAGCAATCTCATGGTGAAGCTTTCAACTTTATTGACTCTTTCACAGTATTGTTTTCCCTCATTCTAGAAACTGAACATGAAAGTAAAAAACAAACAAAACAAGTAAAATCCGAGAACCACAGTTCTACTGCAAATCATGACATTGGTTGAGACAGAATCTCTGGCAAAGGCAATTAGCAAGTTAGATAGCACCATATGTTCTTTCACTTGGTCTCTGCGTTGGTGATTGAGTAGAAGACGCGGAAGAGCGGTCCCATGTGACTTCATTGGCAAAAGCATTGTTGATTTCTTCAGTTCTTGAGTAGCTTTGTCCACTTCCACTCAGCTGTTTACAAAGACCATAGCCATTAGATTACATAGCATTCTCCTCGATTCATCATAAATGAACACTTTCGAGTTTATCCATTTTAGGAATGCTTACAGTTTCAAGTAAGGCTGATAGAAGTGACATGCCTGGCAATGCATCAATCCCACGCTGCAACCATATGGAACATATCAGTGCTAGTGTGAGCGTGCATGAAGAATTAGAGAATAAAGAACGGAAGTAGAAAGATTGAAGGTTACCACGCGTTCTACTCTTGTTTTGTAGATAAATCCTCCACAGCAGAGAAGTGTAAATGCAACGAGGGATCTGATCAGAAGCAACACACAACAACACAATTAGCTGAAGCTAAATCTCCTGTTACAAAGCGTTTGTGATTTTGAGAGAAAGAGCTTCATACACGCAGGAAAAAACTCCGAATATAGCCCATCCTTTCGCTGATCCTCCTTCAGCACCTTGGTTGTATTCTGAAATAATTTAAGAAAAACAACATAAAAGCTCAGCTCAAAGATAATGCTATGTGGATGATCAAGCCAAGGGTATAAGAAGCTCACCACAGAGTTTTGTGAGGAAAAACTGAACAGGATCATAACCATCCACTGGGATGGTGACATTGACTTCATATGGAGTCTTACGAGAATTCTCACCTTTGAAAAATAAAAGAGGTTACAGAATTTGTTAAAAGCAAAAGGTCAAAGACACAATGAAAAGAGAAAGATTAACAGAAGCTAATTACAGTTCCAATCCAGTACTAAAGTTGAAGGTGATAACGTTGTTGGATGATTCCCAGACAAGGAAGAACCAGATATCTTAACGTTAAGACCACTCTCCGGGGAAACATTGATGATAGGCTTCCCTACCAATGTTGAAAGAGAAGAAATAGCAGTCATATAGAGTGTAACATGAGTCTGCTCGGTCTTGAAGCTGAGCACAAATTAGGAACACTTCATGTAGTAAATACACAGAGAACTCAAACATGAACAGAACTAGGTTCTTGATTCTCTACCTAAACTCACGACGGGGATTGTCAAATCCAAACTGTGTCATCCCATTATAAACCTGCAGGTTAAATATACAGAACCAAATCCATTTTAAAGTTTTTGTTCAGTGTGAAAAAAAAGCTGCTATCAGAAACTTGTGTGTTGTTTTGTTCTTACAAGTTCCCATGAGCGAGGATGCAAACCGACAGTGAATCCCTTAAAGACACGTGGGCCAGGTTTCTCACACGGAATAGCTAACTCGACAGTAACTCTGGACCAGTGGAAAAAGAGCAGGAACATACATCCGTTTGATAAAATAATCGATGTACAATGATACTTGTATAATCAGAGATAAATAGTAGCAGAGACATACCTGCAAGTTGAATCTTGAGTGACACTACATATGCATCCAAGTCCACCTGAAATAAGGAAAAGAAAGAATTGAAAACTTAAAAGATTTTGAGAAGCATTTTTGGAAAAAAGGAAGACGCAGACACACCTTTACAGCGTTCATCAACACAGTTTCCACAAATAATATTGACCTAGAACAACACAAAACATAGAAACTAAACTCTTAAGAAAGGAGCACACACAACAGTAAGATTTTTCAAAAAAAAAAAAAAAAACAAACTAGTGGAGTAGTAAGCTATCTAAACCTGTGCTGTACGTCCAAGTTTGTCATAACTATGCTCACAATTCGACAGGTCACCGTGGTAAAACCCCTACATGTATATATCACAGAACATAAAACAAACACTAAGAATTGAATCTGTGTGTTTAAAGGAAAAACACATCCACACTCAATTGGTTATTAAGTTCCAAAACTATGACAGCAGAAAGTAAAGACTCACCTGAACAAAATCGAAATGTTGTCCAGAGCCAGAAACAAAGTAGCTCAACGGGTCAAACCGTCCAAAATCAACATAACCCTGCAACACAACACAAAACATCATTAGAAGGAATCATTAGAGCTGAGCAAAAAAGTTTGATAATATATGGAAGCTAGTTACCGCCTGCCCTCTTGTTTCAACATCCTTGCAAAATCTAACCACCAAATCGAACTCCTACATGATCCATTAAACATAACTTAATCAAAACCTAAACTCCTCAAAACTCTAAAACTATAAACACAACAACCTTGCCATCATATTCAAATGGATGACCGATCCAGCTGCTCTGATCAACCAAAGTTAAAGAACAAAATACACCACTCAAAATCAAACCAAATGAACCAAAGCAAACATCTTTAACTCTTTTAACTGATCCAAAGCACAAACACAAAAGAGGATACAAAATCGACAAGACGACTTGAATTGTCGAGAGCGTAGCAGTTCGAATCGGGTACGGGTACAGATGCAGCTCCCTCAAATCCAATTACCAAAGCTGCAATTTTTTTTTGAAATCACGAAATGGGAAATGGGAAAATCACGAAATGGGAAAATCCGACGACGAGCTTTTACCGGAGATGAACAGAAACTGGATGAAACTGTGTGGGCACCTCCTTATCTGCATAGTTAGAGTACCCGCTACAATCTTCGTCGTCTCCGACTCGGGGTTCTGGATATCGCCGGCAGATTCCGATTGGGATGACCGACGGACGGATAGTTATCGCTTTCAATTCATCAATCAAACCCTCTAGCTAGCTCAGAAGGTCTTTCTCATACGTTGTTGGTGTTGATCTAACTAAACCGATTTTTTTAGTTTCTATTCAAACCGGGGTTTTCAGGACATAACCGACCAACTAAGTAATCAATTCGGTTCATCACTCTAATAATAAATATTCTTTTTGTCAAGACTATAATAAATACTCCCTCCGTTTCATTTTAGTTGTCGTTTTAGACTTGGACACACAGATTAAGAAAACATTTAATTTTGCATATTTCCAAAATAAAAACACAACTACCAATACACCTAACCACATTTCAACCAATAGAAAAATAAATTAAAATAAAAAATCAATAAATTTTGCATTGAAACTATAAAACGACACTTATTTTGAAACGAAATTTTTTCTCTACAACGACACTTAATCTGAAATGGAGGGAGTAAATATTAACAGCTGAAAATTTAAGATATTATCGTAAATTTTATATATCCTTCAAACAAAGGCAAGACCGGTTCTGAAAGTCATGAAACAATTACAGATTAATTTTAATTTTTTGAGAGCTGAATGATATAAACATATCAACTTCTTAAATTAAAGGGATTAGAACGATTTTAGAATAGTCGTAGGCGTAACCGGTTTGCAGTAACTAGTAGTAGTATGCACACTAAACTACAATTAATATACATGTATTTGTAAGAAAGTATAATATACACAGAGAAATAACAAAACTATCTTTCTTGTTAAATTTCTTTAATAAAATATAAACAAGAAATTGATTTTACAATACGCTCGGTGTTGATGATTTAGACCCTTGAATACCAAAAATAAACCATTATCAATCAACCATTAATCCTCTACTTCTTCAAGAGGGTTTCTCTTTCATATTTTCCTCATTCACCAGTAGTTGAACTGTACAGACAAGAAGCAAAACCCTAAGACCAGTTAAAAAAAACATGACATCATTCAATGACTTGTTTCTCAAGTCAGAACATAAATCAAAAAAAGCAAAACTTACCAGCTTCTTCTTCTTCTTCTTTTTCTCAATGTATGCCACGAGGTCTTCTTGACGACCAAGAGAATCATCCAAAGCCTGCATCGAAAAGATAGTAATAAGCATTAAGAAGCTTTGGTAAATGTGTATGTTAATGGTTCAAGAATATGTACCTTCTTGGTTGCAGCAAGCTCTTGCTCCAATACATTGGACCGGCTAATGGCGGCGTTAAGCATCTCTTCCTTTTCTGGAGGCATAGTTGTTGGCTGTGCACTCAAGACGGTCACTTTCTGCTCCAGCTCAGCCATTCTTTTCATGATGGCCATGAAGTCTTCTCCTGAGATTGCAGGTACCATCATGTTCTCTGACTGCATTGCACTCTTGTTCATTGACGCATCATCACAGTACATGGGACTCGAGTATAAGGTTGATTCGGTTAGTTTCCTTGGGACGTTTTTAGTCACTCTAATCATGGTGACAACACCCATCACAAGTGCCATGACGCCAGTGAAAATGGGAGACCTCCCTCCATCGCTTGTAGCGCTGTTGACCGCTTCTTGGATGGCATATACTTCCTCTGGTCAGAAGAAGACAGAAAGCATTGAAGACATATGTCCGAACTTTAAAAAAAAGAAGTGGGTTACACAAGAATAAACATACTCTTTGAGAGGGAAAACTTGTGAGCTTCTGGCATGTTCCATGCTGGGTGAGCAACAGGGACCTGAGTTATGAGAATATCAAATCCACAAGTGCATTGGTTATTTTACTTGATCTCAAGAACTTAAGAGATTGGTCATTCTTACAATTTCAGAGGAAGAGGGCTGTTCTGAATCCTTTTCCTCTTCAGGAGCCTGCTCTGCTGTAGCTTCACTTCCCTAAGAGATTATGGAATATAAGTTTATCTATAGCATAGGATGGGGTAATGAAAATTCAAGAAAAAGGATACTATTCAATAATATATATATGTAAGCTCAAAGTAAGCAAGACCTCAAAGATGGTTTCCTCAGCACCGTTTTCAGCTTGGGATCTCTTTGTGCATTTGTGATCACCATTCTTAACTCTCTGCAGGTAAAATGCATAATCACCACTGTTGCCGTCACTTTAGCAGTAAAATAGTAAGAACTTGTCCAAAGAAAAGATGATAAGTAACTCACCTGCATGATCTCTGGATTGTTCCATGGGCCTTTGTCAGAGCGCATACATCCCCCACTCTCAGCACAGGTACATGTACCTCCAAGAAAATCAGGGAGTTCACTGATCCAAATTTGAGATGAGACAGTTAGTCTTCAATAGCATAGATTAGCTTTTAAGAGGTCAACATCTAAAAATTGCTGTGAAGCTCACCTTTCATCAATTATCTCAAGCAACTTGCTTTGGTACTTGTTGCTAAGAACCTGTTATTCAAATATACTTTAAACTATCTTCACTGAGAAAAAAACAAACAGAACCAGCTAGCAAAGAAGGTTTTGAAAACTTGCATTGATCTTTGCTGTAGTCTTCGGGTCAAGGAAGGACTTAACCGTGCTCCACAACATTCTGAATCCTGAACCAGCATTGATGATAAACATCCTGTTCAAGCTCTGAGCCAACACACGTTAAAAGTTTAAATTTCTAGCTCATAGATAAAAGAACATAGAAATAAATATAAATCTCACCTCGGGATAGTTGTCACCATCAACCTTCTGAAGACGAGTAACCAAGTCCCTAGCAGCCTTGTTGAAGTTTTTAAGTCCCTGATATGCTCACAAGAAGAAAACTGAATGAGAGATTCCATAAGTTACCATGCTTGGCTAATATGATAAGTCATACCACTCCTTGGACATCAAGAATAGTTGTGCTTTGATCAATCTGCTTCTTTGCAGCGATGGAGCATGCTGGGAACTTAACGTTGAAAGTCCTCTCAAACTCCATAACATGGTAGTTAACATACCTATCCAAGGTTGTGACTTGCATCAACTTGGTAGAGTCTACTTGACCAAGCCTCTCGATATACACAGGTCTTCCATCCTTGTCAACTCCATGGTGTCCTTGAGGATAGTACTTCAATACTTCATCAATTTCTTCAAATTGAAACTCCTTAAAGTTATTAAAAAAAACAAACATAAAAATGTTAGCCAAAACATTAATTAACTAGGTGTTTCTTATAATTACTTATTACTATCTTTTTTTTTTTAATTATAATAGTTTTAAATCACTTATATGATTAGATAAATTTTAAATTCGTTTTTATTTTTTGACTAATTTTTATTATATTAATTAACATTAATAATAACTAATACCTCCATAACGGTGTCAGCACCAAACTCTTTCCTCCAACGAAGCATTTCAGTCCACATGAGTTTGGTTTTGTCGAGATCAAATTTTCTGGCCTTCAAAAATCTGAGCATCATATGGTAGTCATCGTGTTTCTCAGGGAGAAGCTCGTCGAGAATAAGCGCTTGACGGAAAGCATCAACTGATTTCAACTCCTCAGCGTCATGCACGTCTTCAATCTCCACAGGGGCCACTTTGCTACTTGTCTTTCTCTTCATTGAATACCTTAGGTTCTTAGAAGAGCTCCTCTTCTTGAAAGAACCCATCCTTGGTTTCATTGCGGTTTCTATTAAAAAAACAAAGACACATTCAAGAAGGAGAACAAGAAAGAAGACAGCAACAGAAGAACCATGCATCTTGTCTTGTTCTTACGTTGGATGGAAGACATGATTGATAATGTGCCAGATAAGATAGAATAGGCAGAAATGGGCACGAGGGGGGGAGGGGGAGAGGAACACTCTACGAGGAGTGTCTTTTTTATTAAGTTTTTATATCAATGCCCTTTTGCCAATATTCCTGCAAAAAAATCATTCACAAAATCACATTCAAAAAGAGAATCTAATTACAAAGGGAAAAAAAAAAAAGATTATTACCTCTGCAAAGAGGAAAATGAGAGGAAGGAGAAAGATAAAAAGGACATTAAAAAAAAAACTTGTCCGAAAATCTCTCCAGCGCCATTAACGTAAGAGGAAAAGCTAAACCTCTCATTCTCTCTCTCTCTATTTCCACCAAACCATTCATTCATTCTTCTTCTTCTTCCTTTTTTTAGGTCACAGTTTTCTTTTTTGTTATACAAGTTTTGAACCAGAGATGATGATGACCAGTTACAAGTTGTCATGCGCGTGGAACTGACACATGCTAACATAGATGGAGCTCAGCTTTTGTCATCAGTCCATGTAATGTTAACTGAAAATTATTGATTAAAATTATACTCCTTCTGTATTAAGTGATTTTTAAGGGGAAAAAATTATTGTTAAATAATTAATGTTCTCACTATTTTATATAAAATTTAATATTATTTTAATTTTTTGACTAATTACAAAATGTTTTTTTATTGATTGAACAAATTTTATTTAATAATATTTTATATAACAAAAATTAAATTGTATAAAAAATTGTATTTTCTTAATTTATGTGTAGAAACCTTAAACATCACTTATATTGAAACATTGAAACAGATGGAGTATATAATTTTCTGTAACAACTCTAACCTACGTGATCATCAAGAGTATAAAGTAATAGACAAAGGTTGAGTATCAAGAGTATTAAGTTTTCTGACGACCGGACCGGGGGTGTGCTTGGCGGGCGGATCACTCTATGTCCGTGTAAATCATTTACGGGCCCATAAGTGCCCATAAACTTATAGCGGGCTTTACAGCGGCCCAGTACTTTAACAGCTTACATTTGATTCGAAACGTAATTATTTAAAGACAATTAAGTAAGTAGATTTAGGTCAAATGGTTAATCACTTTCAAATCAAATACCTTATTCAATCAAACTCAAAAGAGAAGGATAGGTCCAAATAGTTTTTCTAGTTAGGCCCCTACCAAATATTTGCAGCTTAACATGTCCATAAAGCTAACAAAACGTTGGTCACTATGGTTTGTATGTATAGCTTTGAGATTGTTATATGAAAACCACTTAGTGCATGATGTTATAGGTTCACATGGAACTCATGACGATCCTATCTTTAAAATAAGTGTCTCCTTTTTTTTTTTTTTTTTTTTTAATGAATGTTAAATTAATTCAAACAAAAAAAAAACGTTTTTTACATCAAGTGAGACTTATATCTTATGGTTTTTGCTGAAAGCGAAAAATTACATATGATAACTCATCGGCAAGAGAACCATGTTTCCATGGCTTTCACATACGACAATGCTCCAAGCTGTTGCATGCTAGACAGCCGGTTCCTGACCTGTTTGTCAATCTGCTTGATCAAGGACCCCGGAGTTTGGAAGTCTTCCCCATGTCTTCTTCGATTTCTTTCAGACCAGATGGCAAATAATGTAGCCTGAAAAACGTATCGAAGGAGGAAAAGTTTCACCTTACCTCCTTTTTCTATATATTAAACTAACCTTTTCATTAGTTAATAACTTGTATGTCTTTTAGAAGCACTAACTCAATAATTTGATATAATATATACAATACACTCAATATCATAGCAAAGAACCAATAAACAAACTTAGAAGGGAATGTATGTGACTTTACCAAATTCCAAAACTGTTGGTCTACTTAATTTTGTCCACCACCTATAGCAAGAAGTTCTGAAGTTGGATTCGAGATAATCATCCAACTTTGGTATAGGGCAAGGTCTTAAGTTAATCAAAAACCAATCTTAACATATAACAAAAAAACATACAAAGGCATTATAACTTAAACAAGACATAATCAACGAGAGAGAGAAGATCATGGAAGAGACCATATGAACTTTTACAAAGAGCTTTGCATCAATCCCTCTAGTGACACGCGTGCGTGCCCCTCTAAACACAAAACCATATCGTACCAAAAACTATCGTCTATCTCTCTCTCTCTGACAAAGCATACACTACACTCATGACCCAACCAAGCTGGTCCAAGCATTCCACCACCACTAAAGTCTTAAAAGTAATTAAAGCCTAAAGGTAAGGAAGATAGAGAGAGTACTAAAGCCTAAAGGTAAGGAAGGTATAGAGTGGAATGATGGTCACACACTCCTATCATCATCTCCCATTCTTGTTTAGCATTTTACTTTTAAAAGTCAATATATCTTCTTCCTCCTTAATCATATCATGTCCCTAAGTGTCCCTTACTTTCTCTATATTGTTTTGTAACATTACATTGCATTATCTTCATGTTCTGTTCAACCATATTTCATATAATGCAGCATCTGAGAGAGATCATGTGATGATGTGAATACTCAATAAATTCTCCGGAGAGATCATGCCATGTCTTTAACAAGAAAGGGTAACAGAGTCCACCATTAATATCAAGCATGGATATAACAGAGTAAAGATAGTACAAACATAACATGAAGACATCATGATGTAGTTGGAAACTTTCCGATTTTTGTTTTTGTTTATATTATCCTTTTTTTCTTAATTTCCTATTTTTGGTCACTTTGGACTACTACACCTAACATTTCTCCTTCTTAACTAAATTCGTCCAGCCAAATAAATCTTTGTCTTTAAAAGTTCTTTTATTTTATTTTTGTTTTCTGAATCATGAACAATGATGAAACTATTTCTTTTTTTTTACTCCTAGTTGATATTTGACTAAGTGTGTATTTCTTTTATTAACTACGGGTCCTATCCTATATATTTAAATCCACACAATATCCTGGCAAAAGAGAAAGAAAAAAAAAGTATAGGTAATGGAAGATTGAGGTGACAGGCCAAAGATTAAAGCAAATCCTAATACCAAAAGAACAAACCCTAACCCAAAACACTAGTGAGATTTTCACATTTTTGGGGTCATTTTGATGGATAAGAGGGATCTAGAAAGAGAATTTCACATGACAGGAGGAGTTGGGAACACTAGTTATGCCAGAAACTCTTCCTTACAGGTTCTTGATATTTCAATCATCTTCATATAATGATCATAATCTTTGACTCCTAACTACCCTTTTTGTTGTTTTTGATATTTGCAGAAAAAAGCATCTGATGAAGCAAAACACATAACACTAGAGACACTGCAAGAACTCTACAAAGAGACCAAACCCAAGAGCTTAAGAATAGCTGACATGGGATGTTCTTCAGGACCAAACACTCTCTCCACCATTAGAGACATCATCAAAGCCGTGGAGTTTTCTCACCGCCGAGAGATCCCAAGCCAGCCCTTGCCGGAGATCAGTGTCTTCCTTAACGATCTCCCCGGAAATGACTTCAACTCCATATTCAAGACCTTGCCTGACTTCCACATAGAGCTCAAGAGAGATGCCAAAAACGGTGAATGCCCTTCAGTTTTCATTGCAGCCTACCCTGGATCGTTCTATGGAAGGATCTTCCCCGAGAACACCATCCACTTTATCTATGCATCTTACAGCTTACACTGGCTTTCTAAGGTGGACATATGCATCTGAGAAGTTGAGACTGATAGATAGATACATATACTGAGTTGTTTCTGTTTCTTTTTTACTTTGCAGATTCCTCCAGCTTTGTATGATGATCAAGGCAAGTCCATAAACAAAGGTTGTGTTAACATTTGTTCCTCGAGCCCTGAAGCTGTTTCCAAAGCTTACTACAGCCAATTCAAGGAAGACTTCTCCATGTTCCTCAAGTTTCGAGCAAAAGAAGTGGTTGCTGCAGGTAGAATAGTGCTCATGGTACTCGGAAGAGAAGGTCCTGATCATGTGGATAGAGGCAACTCTTTCTTTTGGGAACTTCTCGCTAGATCCATAGCCAATCTTATAGCACAGGTACATGTAAATGCATCCATGGCGGATATATATAAGAAGAGTACTATAAACATTTTTAGGTTAATTTTAATAAATATATATATCATTGATAATTTGGGGCCATACAATTTATATATAATAGCTTTTTATTATTTGAAGATAATGCGAACGTTGGCCCTCCATGCATTTTACATAGATGGATCTTGAATTATAAACCATGTTGTTAATTTCCATTTAATTGTAGGGAGAAACTGATGAAGAGAAGCTTGATTCTTACGAGATGCATTTTTACGCCCCGAGTGCTGCTGAGATAGAACATGAAGTGAACAAAGAAGGGTCGTTTGAACTGGAGAAGTTAGAGATGTTAGAAGTTGACAAGGAGAAAGTCGACGAGGATGGTGTCAGTTATGGTAAGACGGCTGCAAAGACGGTAAGAGCGGTTCAAGAGTCAATGATTGCTCTACACTTCGGGGAAGAGATTCTTGACAAGCTGTTTGATATGTATGGTAGAATGGTTGACGAGGAAATGGCTAAAGAAGACATAAGACCCATCACATTTGTTGTTGTCTTGAAAAGGAAACTTTGAAACATTGAAATGAAACCATGTGTATCAAATGTTGGATATATGATAATAAAACCAAGAATATCAATGAAACCTGAGGAAAATTATTGTTCATTTTCACTTGTTGAAGCATTTTCAGTGTATGGAATCAATCAAACTGCAACAATCTTTTAATTCTGCTGGTGATCAGACCAAATGCAAATTACACATTACACATATGTATGTTACTAAATTAGTATGGCTTAGTGTGCGCTTAGCATATATACTTTTGTAAATTTTATATGATATGGTGTGGTTTAAGTGAGAACCAAAACGTGTATTCACTATTTAGACCTCCTTTATCCCCCACGTAGTGAAAGAAGATAAGAGCATGATTAAAGGGGGTTCTTAGAGGGGTTCTGAGAGGGATGGGTCCCATGAATAGTGTAAGAATCGGTTCTTAAAACTCTTAAATAAGAACCGGTTCTTAAGAGTTTCTTACACTGTTTACGGGTCCCACTGACACGTGGCGACCTACGATTGATTCATTTTTTTAAAAAAAAAAAAATTAAAAATCAAATTTAAAAAAAAAAACAAAAAAAAAACAAAAAAAAACTAGAACCCCAAATGAGGTTCTAGGGTTAATCATGGTCTAAGTCTCCCTTAAGCTCCACGTAACCAAACGGGGATTCACTATTCAGACTTCCATCAAAACGACACCGTTACAGACTAGACATGCCACTATATAGTCAAACCAAAACTATTTGACCTTTGACCTTTAACATTTGACATTTTGACTCGTCTAATGTTCGTGTTTTGAAACTATTCTAATGTTTGTGTTTTGAAACTATTAATCATCTCAAAAATGAATTAATGAACCGATATTATAATATACAAATATCATCACAAAATTAAAGGATGTGAACTCGTTTTGAATTAAACAAAAACTTGAACAGCTTTTCTTGATTTTTCATTTTTCATAAATTCATCATCTACTTGTAATAAATAATAGGCGCATTAGTTCTCGCATCCCACATACCACCTTCTTTCAGATACTCAAGATACCTAGAAAACTCAGGCTTCCTTGTCGTCGACGGCTTCTTCTTCTTCCCGTACAAGAAGCTAAAGATAGGGTGACTAAACTTGCTTGTTGGTTTGACTTTTTTGGACTTCTGACGAGGAAGCTCCTCGAGTATAGCCGGAACACCACCAGCACCAAGCTTTATAGATGGAGCGTAGTAAGGAACACTTGTTGATCTTCTTAGCTTTGCTCCACCGAGTAAACTGAAAGTTGAGTCATCACTTACTCGCTCGTAGCCTCCACGGCGGCTTCTTGTCCTTGTGCTAAAGCTTCTAAGCATTTCCATCTTTTGATTTTCTTTTTAACTGTCAAAGAGACTAGTGAATAAGATGATTTGAAGAGAAAAAGTGTAAGAGATAGATTTTGTTGTTGTCTTGTAGTTGTTGTTGTTGTAATGAGGAAGAGTTTCACCAATGTGTTGTTATATATGGAGATGTGATGAGATTTTATGGTTGTATCTTATTTAATTTGAAAATAGATATGGTCAGAGTTTGGCTGCCAATTTGAAAAACCAATAATTTTTTATGTTTTTTCATTTTATATAATAATAAAAATAAAGTGATGAGAAGGACAAATTCGTCGATCTTCTTTGACTTTTCAAATCTACTATATCGCCATTGTTGACCTCATCCTCTACAAATTTAAGAATCAAATAAAGAATCAAATAAATGAATAACATGTTTTCGTTGTTCAGAGTGGGTCAAGTAAATGAAAAACGTTTATTCAAGAAAAAACAAATATACATCTAATGATTCTAGAAAACATGTTTTTCAGAACTATATTATGTTATCCAACATAAAAGAATTATTATTTGATATCTATTCATTTCAGAGAAATTTTTTTCACTAATTTCTGTTGAGTTTTAGGTTTGTGACTAATACTCTAGATTCATATTTTTTTAGTCTCATGCGTATGGTCTATTTTTGAAAACTCAGTCCCCAGCATATGCATAAAACTTATATTTTCCCAACCTCTTCAAATTGAAAGTACCCCTGCTATTTTTAAGAACAGCACTACCAAGTTTTTTTTCTCGTGTACTTATTTATTTCAATGAATATATTGAAAAGGCCATGCAAAGAGGCCTTTGATGTTTATTTTTTAAGCGCCAGCTTGAATAGCTTGATACATAAACTGGATTTTCCCAAAACTATAAGACATTTTTTTTTATTTTTTTTTTATTTTTTTTTGAAACACAAACTAGTAAGACATTCACTATTCAAACTTCCTCCTGAAAACGGCCACATTTAAAATGGACACGCCTCTATAGTCAAACCAGTACTGTCTAACTTTGGACCTTTTTTAATTCGGTCTGATGTTTGTTTTGAAACTTTTGATCATATGTCCGAATAGAAAATGTTCCAAAACATACAACTATGTTTCCTCCACTTGTATTATTATAAATCAAATAAATGAATCGTTGATTAAAATATACAAAATATCATCACAAAGTATTTTTAAGAAAATATAAACTGAATTGAATTAAACAACAAATAGAAAAGCTTTTCTTGATTTTCACTATCCATAACTTCACATCATCATCTACTTGTAATAGATAACAGGAGCATTAGTTCTCGCATCCCACATACCACCTTCTTTCAGATACTCAAGATATCTAGAAAACTCAGGCTTCCTCGTCGTCGCTGACTTCTTCTTCTTTCCATATAAAAACGTAAAGATAGGGTGGCTAAACCTGCTTGGTGGTTTGACTTTCTTGGATTTTTGACGAGGAAGCTCCTCGAGAATGGTCGGAACACCACCAGCACCAAGCTTTATAGATGGAGCGTAGTAAGGAACACTCGTCGATCTCCTTAGCTTTGCTCCGAGTAAACTGAAAGTTGAATCATCACTCACTCGCTCGTAGCCTCCACGACGGCTTCTTGTCCTCGTGCTAAAGCTTCTTAGCATTTGCATCTTTTAATAGTTTCTTAAATGAAAATAGAGAATTCTAAAAAGATGATTCTGTTGTTGTTTGTTTCTTCTTGTTGTTGTAATGAGAGAGTTTCATCAATGTGTTGTTAATATATATAAAGATGGGTTAGTCGAAGCTTCTTTGACTTTTCAAGTCTATTAATCTTTAAAACAATCCTTGACCTCATCATCAAGGAACTTCCACGAGACTTGGTTTGTATTACATTAGGTCACATAAACGAATAAACACGTTTTCCTTGTTCAAAGCTTGGTCAGATTAAAACTGAATAATTGTTTTGTTAAGAAGCACGACTTTACAAATTTTTATATTAAAAAAAAAAGGAAAAAAATAATAATCAAAGCCTTTCTTCTGAGCATATACCAAGGTCTCTCTACCTTTCTTCCGAATTGAATCTGTTCCAAGCTTCCTGGAAATTTTATAAACATTTCTAAATTTCAAGATATTGTGTTAAACGAAAAACATTAAAAAATGTGTGTGTGAGATGAAGTCGTTATACCTTAAGAAGATCAAAGACCTTCTCGCAGATATATTTCTGGTGAATGTTAGCACCTCGTTGCTGTAACTTGTCTGGATGAACACAGAGTGTTGCTTTCCTGTAAGCTCGTTTCACAGCTGCTGAAGTTATCACTTCTGTTAACGGTATTGGTTGCCAACCGCTATCAGAACCCAGGATCTGTTTCAATAAAACAAAGCCTTAGACTTATGAGGAGATATATAACTCTACTGTTTTGGTCTCTCTAAGTTGTTCATTAGGAAAAAAAAACATACGTATTGTAATGTTGAGAGTAATGCTCTTATGTTTCCTTCTTTCCCACTTGACCATCTCTTTACTTCCGCGTCTAAGGTTTCAGCAATCCTCTGTAAAAGATAACAGAGATTAATGAAAAGAACTGAAAGCTTTTATTTGAAGTTGAAGAAGAGTTTTGGTTTGGTGGTTTATACAACTCTCTCTGCTTGTTCTCTCTGAGCCACGAGATCACGCATGTTCTTCTCTGCTAAAGCCTTAGCCTGTTAACAATCAGTACATATTAAATCAATGGTGATAAATCACACTATTACTGAGTATATAGGTAACTAAAAGAGTATTAATTACCACACGATCAGCTGTTCTTCGATGCCTTTCTAGTCTCGATGTATACCTTTGAGGTGATTCACCATCAGCACCTTAAACAAAGACAAAAGAAAAGAACAAGAGTCAAGCTAAAGAAGGATGAATATAAATAAATAAAAAACAAGTAGAGAATATTTGTTACCAGGAGAGTTTTGAAATCTTGAAGCACCAAAAGAGGCTGAGTTTTGAAACTGCTTCTCGGAAGCTGATCTTTCCAACCGCTCACCAAACAAACCTGATGAATTCTTAAACTGCTTGTCAGAAACTGATCTTTCCATTCGATCTCTTGCCTCAAAAGCAGCCTTTTCAGCTGCGCGTTCACGAGCTTCAGTGGTGGCTCTCTCCACTGCTGCACGTTCTGCTTTAAGCCTTGCTGCCTCCATTGATGCCTTATCAGGGAAAGACCTCTCTCTGGCCTCAGCACATGCTTTCTCCAATCTTTCACGTGCATCAGCCAAGGCTCTCTGATCAAAAGCCATTCGATCCTTCTCCCTTTCTTTTTCCCTCTCCCTTTCTTCCTCTATCTTTCTTAGATGCTCCATCTTAGAGTCTAGTTCTCGCTTTAGTCTCTCTGCTTCTTTCTCACGTTGCATGAATACTTGAGAAGGCAGTGGTCTTTCTAATTTTGCATCTTGATTTACAGTCATAGATGGTGTTTTGGTAGCACACTTACTTTCCTCTGGTTTCCTTTGATCACCACCAACACTTCCTCCATCTTTGACTTTCTTCTCGTCTTCTGTTCTTTCTT
This sequence comes from Sinapis alba, assembly GCA_012274485.2. NCBI lineage: Eukaryota > Viridiplantae > Streptophyta > Magnoliopsida > Brassicales > Brassicaceae > Sinapis > Sinapis alba. The sequence goes on along the minus strand of MU105805.1, from coordinate 273,256 downwards.
CAGTTTCAACTTTTTTGCTCTTTTGGTTGAGCTTCCCTCCTTGGAAATTGTTAGTCACAGAAGCGGATTCCTCACCTGATTCAGCATCCAGCTCATTGGTTCCTTCTTTTTGGCTTGCATCTTTAAGATTCTTTTCAAACACCTTCCAGTGACAGGCTTCTTCGGACACAGAAACTCTCTGGCTTGGTCCTTCTTCTTCTTCTTCCACTAGTACCTTGTTCACTGGTTCGTGGTTGTCTACTCTTTCATCCTCTTCTAAAGTGTCGCTAAGATTCTCTTTCGACCATTGCTCTCCATTAGCCTCATTGCATTTATGTTGTTTCATTTCCTTTTCCTGGCGCTCTTGATTTTCTCTCTGTGTTCTTTCTCTTTCCTTGGCCTCTTGCAGCCTCATCTCTTCTAGTTCAAGATCCTCTTTCAGTCTTCTCTCGGTCTCTGCCCTCTCAAAAGCTTCTATCAGTCTTTTTTCTTTCTCTTCTAACTCAATAGCTTCTTTCAGCTTCTTCTCATTCTCCTCTTTTTCACGTGCCTCTTTCAACTTCCTTTCTTTCTCTGCCTGCTCAAGAGCCTCTTTGGCTCTCCTCTCATATGCTTCCCTCTCTTGCAACTCTTTCAACTTCCTTTCTTTCTCTGCCTGCTCAAGAGCCTCTTTGGCTCTCCTCTCATATGCTTCCCTCTCTTGCAACTCTTTCAACTTCCTTTCCTTCTCTTCTTGTTCAAGAGTTTCTTTCATCCTTCGCTCCACCTCTGCCTTCTCACGAGCCTCTTTTATTCTTCGTTCGTTTTCTTCTTTTTCACGTGCTTCTTTCATTTTCCTTTCATTCTCTGCCTTCTCACGGGCCTCTCTCATTCTACGGTTCTTTTCTTCCTTTTCAAAAGCTTCTTTTAGCTTCCATTCATACTCTTCTTGTTCTTTCCTTCTCCTTTCTTGTTCTGCCTTTTCGCGAGCCTGAGCCTCTCTCATTCTACGGTTTTCTTCTTCCTTTTCAAAGGCTTCTTTTAGCCGCAATTCATTCTCTTCTTGTTCTTTCCTTTTCCTCTTTTCTTCTTCTGCCTTTTTACGAACCTCTGCCTCTCTCCGTTCATTCTCTTCCTCCTTAAGCTTTTTGACCTTCTCTTGTTGCTCCAAAGCTGCGTTTAGTCTTTTCTCATTTTCAGCCTTCTCAAAAGCTTCAGTTTCTTCCTTTATACTAGTAGCCTCTTTAGAGCTAGTTTCCTCCTCCATCCGCCTCAAGGCCTCCTTCAGTTTTGTCTCGCACTCGTCCATTTCGCCACCCATACCTAAGGAAACCTCTAGTGTGCTTTCATTATCTGATAGACCAAGAGCCTCCCTGAGCTTTCTCGCATTTTGTTCCCAATCAAACACACTATCCTGATTCCTTACAGCTGCTTTCCGGTCTCTCAACTTCACATTCTTTGGCTCTTCAGGAGCTTTTTCTGCAACAGCAAGCCTGTCCACCTCATGTCTCTTATGCTTAGAAGATGCTACCTTTCTCGTTCCAGGGTGTTTTGGCAACTTCTTAACTTCATGATCCTCCCTATCTCCTCCTTTTGCTGACCATGTCAGCTTCTGATCGGAAAACCCTGCATTAAGAGGAAAAGGAACATCTTCTCCACCACTGTTCTCATCAGCATTTCTAGGTTGCTCTGTTCTCACCAGCTCAACAAACTGTGTAGCCTCTTCCCATTCCTCATTTCCGTCAGAGTTTGCAGACCCTTGAGAAGACAGAGACTTACTTCCATTCTTATCCCTCAGAGACTTATTGTCAAGACCAGGCAAACCAGCTGCATGGCTCGATTTCCCTTCCTCGATCATTCTATTACTCATGGAAGTTTGCTTCGCATCCTTCTTCCTCTCAAACAACTCTTTTGCACTTTTAAGTTTTGCTTCAGCTTTTAACATAGCTTCTCTCACAGCAGCTGAACTTGCATCAACCTCCACATCAAAGAACGGTGGAGAACTGCCTTCTTCCGTGGACCCTTCAGATCCTGTAGTTCTAGAATTAGAAGCCGACCTTCTAAAATCACTCTTCAACACAGGAGGTGGTCTCGAAGGAGGTGGTATTCCAGTAGGATGAGTCTTCAGACCAACCTCAGAAACAGTCACAAAAGGTTCACTAGAAGAGGGACCCATCTCTTTATTAACTTTTCCTCTTCCACTTGCACCAACCATTTCATCAACCGCAACAGTATAACCAGGAGGAACACGTATCACACCACCGGAGATGCTTGTGTCGTTTACCTGACTAGCTTTGTTATAAGAGATGTTGAACTCTGTGCAACCATCAATTGAATCATACGAATCTCTTCCGTTAGAAAAGGAACGACTTTTCCCTGAGACCGACTCCACTTCTTCTTCAGGAGTCCTACAAAAAAAAAAAAGGAGTAAACTTTTGAACTCAGAGAAAGCTAAAGGCTAATGGGTCTACCAAGCATCGTCGGAGGAATCTCCATCATCAGCCACCACCGTGGTGGACGACCTCTGCGTAAAGAGCAGCTCCTCGTACGACGGAGCTAAATCGAGATCGTTTAAGCCTCCGAAGACTTCACGGTAGTCGAAACTCTCTCTCCGGACGTCAAAGGAGACGTCTTTACCGTCAACGAGGGGAAGATCGAGAACCGGGATCGAGGAGACGGCGGCGCGTGAGGAGTTGTTGAAACCGGAGAAAATCTCGCAGTAGTCCTCGAGGCGAGGAGATAAAGTCGGAGCTCCGAACCTAGGCGGGCCGCCGAAAACGTCGTCGTATGTCGTGGCGGTGGTGTTGGCTGTTTTGACGGAGGTGAAACCGTTACCGTTGCCGTTGTGAGGTTTCTTCGTGGACCTGTTTGGATTGCGAGAGTGGGAGAGATTCTCCATGAGAATCAGTAACACGAGTCTTTGGGGTTTCGTGAATGCTTTCTCCTTCTCCAACCTCTATGCTCAGAGGCTCTCTCGCAGGCGCGCTCTCTTGAGAGTCTGAACAGAAGTCAAGAGAGAGAGAGGTGGACAAAAAAAGCGAAAAATGTAAAAAAGTGATATGTCCCAAAAAGAAACGACGAAATGACGAAAAAGGGTCTCTTCTGCTTTAATTTGAAATTTATTATTTCGAATATTTCCTTTTTAATTAAAGTTTGTACTATGTAAAATCACATCTCTCCATCGTATAAACAACAATTAACAAAAGAAAGAAAGAATTTCAGAAATAGCCAAATATTGCTTGTTTAAAAATTTTGTTGATTTTTTAAAAAAATTGTTGATTTTTAAAAAAAAATTGATAGCAAAAACATTTGCTTAATTTTTCTCTTAATTTTTCTGAAATGTTTTGATGATATATCAAAAATAAAAATAGTCTTTAGTCTAATTTACTAGAAAAATTATTAGAGCATTGTTATTGATAAATATTTAATTTTTAATATAAATAATTATATATTGACACTTGTTAAAAGGGTTGTTGTTAAAAAACTTTTTCAGCATTTTTTACCTCTTCATTTCGTATCATATTTATGAAAATCTGAATGAAAAATAGATGAGGAATCCTTACTTATTAATGATGCTTTTAAATAATATTAAAAAAAAATACTGAAAACAGTCGTGCTGCTGCAATCGTAACGGACGGCGCGGCGGCGACTCTTTAAATAACGAATTAAGTATTTTTCGACAGAACTTAAAATAAGAATTATTTGAATTTTAATAATTAGTATTAATGATGAAACCGATAAAAGCTCGACAGGTGTAACCGGTAAGCAGGTAAAACGCGCGAACCGAAAGGGAAAAGGGCAAAATTGGAAATTCATTGCTCGTTGTTGTCACTTCTTCTTCTCCAGTGGGACCGACCGACCGTCGCAGCACACTATACATATATCTTTATCATTTTCCATGAAAATAATGTTTTGTTGTATATATCACCTCTTAATAATATGGCAAGGATTAAAAATTGAGTTACAGATCGCAGAAATCTCATTGTTTTTATTTGTATGAAAACTTTGGATTATCCGGACTAGTCTAGTCATCTATATAGTTATAAGATATGAGTGTCGTTTTTTGCAAGGATGTATAAAAATAAGGACAAAAACAGAAAGAATAATAAAAAGAGTATAATAAATGAACTAGTAAATTGGGTTCCCAAGAGGGAAACAAATGTGGTGAAAGTGGTAAGAAGAAGAAACGGTAGGGTTGCGTTTACCAATGTCTGAATAACATGTGTAATGCATTTGTGTTTTGTGTTATTTCTTCATTTTGTAACTATTCTTTGTCATATTCTTTGTAATTTTGATGATGTATTATCAAAACTGTTTTAAATGTGTTAACGAGTAGGAGGATTAGGCTACAACTTTCATTTGCGAATTTGGTAGTAGTTTTTAACCATTACACATCTTCATTCCGTATTCCATAATTTACTTTAAAAATTAAGCGACAAAATGAATGCTTTACTTACGAAAAAAACTCAACAATGATGTTCTTGAGTTGTAACATATTTTAATCTAGAAAAGCTGGATCATATACATACCAAAAACACTAGTGAATCACTTCTGACAAATGCAGTAGTAATCTGAAAAATGACTGTTGGTGTGGTAGTTTTCTTAGAATTTTAGAATATACTTCTAAACATTTAATTTAAATCAGTGCCACTTGAAGTAATTATAAACATAAAAAGAGATTAGGCGAGTAATGTCAAGAATAAGACAGCCTAACCGTCCCTCCAGATCATATAGAGCCAGCCGCTTCTTACTTGTATTCTTCTCACGATCATATGTAGTCCCTTGCAAATCGAAATTTATAGTTTCATTACACCACATCCCTATAGTTTTTTTTATTATTTTTACTAATAGTTGCAATTAATCTCTAATAATTAATTGCGACACAATTATGGTACATATAAAATATTTATATACATATATATTCATTACACGAATTATGACCCTAATAAATTAGAATCCATACCTATTCAATCACTAGCGTAACGTTTTGGTGTCCACACTCGATAGATATAACGAGATTTTTTCGTGGCATGCATGATTTCATTTGATCCATTATTAAATGAATTCTATCTTTGGTTGACAACTCATATGATTATTACTCGTCGTTGCCCTCTTCCAATCGATATTGATGTTTGTTTTCTAGTCTTTAAATGTATCATTAGCTAACAAGGCTTAATAAGTAATGATTTTGATTTGTCAAAAGAAAAAAAAAGATTGATTTTGACGATAGTACCGTTCTACTTTGAATTTAATCCACTGTTTGGATATCGTTTATGAACTGCTGCAGTACATAAAAAGTTTTGTTATTTGTTTATCTAAACACTTTATAGCTTCCAATAATTAGAAACATTTTTCATAATCGAGTTTGCTATATTTATTGATTTGTAGTAAAGCAAAATTTATAGATTGTTTTTTTTTAATCAGATGGTCTAGTTTGTTTAAAAAGCTTTTAAATAACGATTTATTTTCTTCATAAATTTGGTAGTTGGCTATATTTATTGATTTGTAGTAAAGCAAAAATTTATAGATTATAATTTGTTTTTAATCAGATGGTCTAGTTTGTTTAAAAAGCTTTTAAGTAACGATTTATTTTCTTCATAAATTTGGTAGTTGGCTTTTTCCATGTTGAGTATTAAAATGGGGATGATGACTAGTGATCAGTTAATATACTTACTTGGAGTATTTTATAAAATGGGAGTAGTAGTGAATATTAATTACATTACTGCTGTTACGACAAAAACGAATTCAAAAGCGTTAAACCAGTAGTTAATAACACCTAACAACTTTTTGACAAGTAAAACAAGATTAATGAACGTTACAATTAAGTGAATTTTATCAGTATATCTATGAATCACTGTCTATATTTAATCCGACTTATACCTACTCTTTAAGTTAAAGACGAAAACATAGTATATATATGGGCTAGTTATATGCCAAATTTAGAGCATTATTAATGGTATAAAACTTTAAATGATTTCTCAATATAATAAATATTAAATTTTGTGTTTATTTATTTTTGTTTTAAAGTCTAAAAACTGTTGGATCGATGAGTGATAATTGTACTTGGGTTTTCAATTTGTTTTTGATAGTCTTTTATCAGAGATTTTCTCTTTTACTTTTGCATATTTTTACTTTATATTTATGTTTAGAGGCTAATCGAAAGACTCTGAAAGTAGATACTATTAATCAATTAGTTTGTTTTAGTGTTTGTTTTTATGTTTTTATGGTTCAGTACTTATTCAACCTAGATTTACTGCATTTAAATCCAATTAATCGGTTTTATCTGTATCTGAATACCAGCATGTTAAATGCAAATGTAAACGTGTGCGCGTCTTGTAAAGCATGCTTTCTTATGACTTATGAGTGCGTGTCTTGTAAAGCATGCATGAACCAGCCCTATAGGCAACTTAAAAGTAGACAAGTAGTATAAGATAAATCTATATGTTAGTTATAAATCATAAAAAAATTACAAGAACAATCTTATTTTAAATGGCTGTACAAGTTAAAAAAATATCAAATGTTAACGAAAACGTGCTTTTAACTATTATGGTCTGAACATAATGATGAAGGTGATAAACATGCTTGCCCTACTTACAAGATTCACTTATTCATCCCTGCACAATCTCATGATCGGTGTATTTGATTAAGTATAAACCCCCACTGTTAAACTAACTCTGAATTTCTAGATCATAAACGTACTATTATCTGTGAAATGATTTTTTAAATTTATCAGTTTTTATCATCATAACAAATTTTGATAATGCATTTACTAATAAATATTTGTAAAATAATTATATCCACATATGCAGCCAGTGATATATACTTTAAAGAGTAAATTGGTTGTATTGCATCTCTATTAATCAATAGTATAAATAAATATGTGTTCCATAGAGATAATTATATGGTTATATTCGACATAGTTCGCCAAGCCAGTTAAATATCTAGAAACTCTATATTTAAAATGTAATCCAACTATTTAAACTCTCTTCATCTGAGTAGTATATATCATACTTCAACTATAAATGAAATTGGATATTTTCCAAAGTATGCTTACTTCTGCGATAGAATAATATATACGTATTACGTATATCTATCTTGACCAACAAGCTGAGATTTGAAAATATCATTGAGAAAATAGTATTAAATTTAAACTTAAGATACACGCATAAATTTGTCTCTGATCGTGTTCGATATGATTATAAGTATATGCATATATATATGAGAAATTCCCTTAGATAGCCCCTTTTAGGTTGTTTGTCACAAAAATAGTTTTTAAAGAAGAAAATGATCAAAATGTTTTTTTTTGAAGCTAAAAAATGCATTTATATGCATTTATACCCCTAGGGTTAACTAATTTGGACTTTAGGGTTTAGAGTAAAGGGGTGGGTTTGGGGTTAGGGTTTCAAATTTCAAAAAAAAATAAAAAAAAATCAAAATTTCAAAAAAAAAAAAGTCTATTTTGGTCATAATATTTTTTTAGGGCTATTTTTGTGACAAAAACTTAAAAAGGGCTATCTAAGAGAATTGACCTATATATATTAACATTGTTAATTTAACAGTATCTATATAAAGACCAAATACTAGGTTTACATTAAGTCTCTTTTTATCTTTTCCGTCTCCAACTTGATTGGATTCCTTCACTTTTGTCCACAGTACAGCCTACAGTTTAGCAATCTAAATACTGATTAGGACCACTTTTCTCTTTTTGCGTAATCTTCTCTTTTGATTTAATATGTATTAGTACATGGTAATGATATGATAAGAGATTCTATTCGTTTTATTTCCCTTTTACATATTTAGATGTTGAAACTCATGCATATAGAACAAAATAACTAAGAAACTGTTAAATAAAGCAACAGAAAACTAACATTCAACAATCGAATTTATTTTATTTATCCGGATACTTCAAAATGTTATTGTTTTAACTTTCACGTTTATCTAGGTGCTTTAGGTTGAAGACAAATAGATAAAAAAAAAAACTTATGTACTACTAATTGACACATCTATCTACTAGAACAGTGATTATACAGCTTTATGAGGATAATTAGTGTATAAATGAATTATAAACTGGCACAATTCATGAAATAAAAGGAGTTAGTCATAATTTTTCATGGTTTAACAGAATTATAGGGGTTGTGATGGAACCGAATATCTTTTTATTTAAACAACTTTATAAAGAATAAATTCTAATGTAGCATAAGTTGCATAACGCAGTTTCACAATTTTTACAGGATTTAAAAATAATTCGCAGAATCGTGTTGAAATGTAATTTTACTACTTTGTAGATTAAAATGTGACCTACTTTGATTTCTTAATCGTCTGTGTGGCAGGAAAAATCCATGTATGTTGAGTTAAGTAACGTTCAAATAATAAAAATCAAAGAAACTTTAAAAAACTAAATTCTTCATTCTTGAGTTTATAAATGAGTGAATTATAAAATAAGTATTTAAAGAAAATAAAAGAGAAGAGAAGGGTCCTTATGTTGGCCACTTTGGAATGGCAGCACTCAATATTCATACGACCATTTGTTAAATAATTATTACATTTAAAATAAGACAAGATATCTTTTAGCTTAGGTGTTGACAAAATAAACAGTAGGTAATAACAGTAGGACCCTTTAGTAAATTTTGTATAAAAATAAAAAAAATATATATATGAAAATGACATACTATAATCCCCACTTTTATTCTAATTACTGTCATTGATTCTATCATATTTGAACCTATAACTGTTATCGAGAGAAGATTTTTTTTTTTTGTTATTGATGATTCAAGAAACATATTATATTGTATAAATCTTTGCTCTAAAATCAGAATCCTGATCATATTAAATTATATAATCCAAGAAGCAGAGGTAAAAATGTATTTACAACTATAAACTTCCTTTGCAAAAAGAGTCTACATCTCTGAGACATCAGGGGATGATGATGGTTTGGAAACTACATTAGACAACCAATCCAACAAAGCTACATTTACAGCTTCAGGAACTTCGTCATGAGGACAATGCCCTGCTTGTAAGTGCACAAGCGATGAGTTGGAGTAAAACGCTTTGATTTTCTCGGCTTTAGCAGGACCAACCCACGGGTCAAGATCTCCCCAAAGCAACAGAAGCGGGCAAGTCATCTTACTTAGAACACTATCTAAAGTGTATCTACTCTGGTTCGTTAAGAACCTTGTCATCAATCTGTATAAGAGGTTTAACAAGGTTAGGGTCCCTTTGTGTATCAAAACAGAGTTAGCTCTTTGTTGGTAGTAAGTACCTGTAGTATACTTCTCCAGCATTTGGGTCTGTTGCAGGTTTTGAAATGGATTCAACTAGGTAGTCATCAACATTAGCTGCGTTTATGTACACCTGCAACAATAAAAGTGAGTACAAAGTAACAAACTTTGAGTGGAGAAAGTCTTAACAAAAGAGTCAGCAAGACATTACACTCTTTAAGACAGATTCAATTCGAGAAGGTTGCTTGGCTTGCCAGAACAAGAACCCAAGAACCACACGTTGGAAAACCTCTTTGAGTGGCTTAACTATAAACTTGGTTATCACGGTTTCCTCAGCTTCGTGATCTTGCTTTCTACTCTCGGATGCAAACTGTCCTGCAGAGTTTAGTAGTGCAACTCCTGTGACTTGCTCTGGTAATCCCACCGCAACTGACAAAGCAGTGAATCCTCCAAGGCTGTGGAAAAAAGTCATAAGCTTTGTTTCAGATGGATTGACAAAAAAAGAGAGAGAGAGAGATAATAAAGCATACACACTCATATTCTACCTGTTTCCAACCACAACAGATGGCTCTTTGACAATCTCTTTAATGAAATCAATAACTTGATCAGTCCAAACCATGGCATCATACTCTATGAGAGCTTTGTCACTCCATCCAAAACCGAGTAAGTCTAAGGCGTACACCTTGTACTTCTTAGCCAGTTCAGGAATGTTGTACCTATACAATTACAGCATCAACGTCCCCAACTCAAGAGAGAAAGAGAGAGAGAGACACATAATCTAAAGGAAAGAGTTGTTACCTCCAGTGAAAGACAGAAGCACCAAAGCCATGAATAAGAACAAGAGGCATGCCTTCTCCTTGAACCACATAATGAATCTTGTGACCTCTCCATTCCCAGAAGTTATAGCCTTCTGGCTTAAAAGCTAACCTCTCACCACCTAAAAGCACCTTACCAATTTGTTTAACCAAGAGAGAAGCCAAGACACAATCTTTAACTAAAGTTTCAAAGCATCAAACCTTGAAGAGGCTGAGAAGCTGCAGATGATGGTGAAGGAGGAGTACCCATGACTGAAACACCAGAAGCAACAATCCCTCTCACTGCAAAGTGCCTTCTGCTGATTTCACATCTGTTCCCTTCATTGCAAGATCAAAACTTTTAATGTGATTCATGATTAATCTAAGGAGAATCTGATGAAAGGTGTTGTTTTAAAGCTTACTTGGTCGACGAGTTTGAGCAGGAAAGGTGGGTCTTTTAGATAATGAACTGAATAGTTCTGTCCTAACAGACGGTGGTGTTACAGCACATGAAGCAGACATCGATCGGTTGAGTCACAGAGAACAACAACCTTAAACTATTATTACCAAGCGGACAATGAGAAACATATGTTTCAGAATAATTCTTGTGAGCTAAAACAAAAGCACCGAGTGTGTGTGTGGTTGAACTTGCGGAAGAGTTGTGGCGACGTCTGAGCCAGACAAGTTGAAACCCTCTCTACTAAATAGAGTGTTTCTGAAAATTTGATATTTTATTGGTTTAGCAATAGAACCCGGTAATCTCGAATTAGATGAACCGGACGGTTAAGTCGCATTATGTGCAATCTTCTGCAACGACAATCTTCTGCAACGACAAGTAAGTAGAGTTCTTGTCGATGAAACTCTCTCTGTCTTAAATTCAGAGCTCGAATTTTCAGGCTTGCTTCACAAATCTTCCAGAAGCAGTCAATGAAGGATCTCTAGATAACTCAGTCAACTACACTTGCATTAACGTAGGCTCTTTGAATTGGTATCATCAACACATACAAACCCTAAATTAACAAAGATAACCACAAAAAAATTTGTAACTTTCCAAAGACTAAGTTAAAAAAAAAAAAACAGCCTAACTAAGCTTTTATGCTTTTATATATCTTTTCTTCTTCTTGAGAATTGAGAAACTGAGTCCAAATAGACCAGATTTCTTTGGAGATGGTGTTGTTATTACAGGCTCATGATATGTAACTGGAGTAACAACCTGTGAAGTAGTTATGGCAGTTGCTCCTCCTTCTTCTTCTTGTTCTTCTTCTCTGTTGAAATCTACTTCTTCAAGAGCTCTAAGCAATTCAGATGCACCCACCTTTGCTTCCTCTGTTCCATTGTTTTGTATCAAGAAAAGAGATGGATAAATATCAACTCCTTCTCTCACAACAAGGTTGCAATACTCTATCTTCTCCACACATAGCTGTAACAAGATGGAGATTGCATTCTCTTGCTCCTCTGGCACATTTGAGTCAAGCAACTCAGCTATTGAAGCTAAACAGCTCGGTGTCTCGGTTACACAAACACGACCTTTCTCTATGTTGCATAAGTTCCTCAAAATGATGATGGAGTGTTTGCTGTAGACGCTTTGTTGCAAAAACGATGTGAGCTTCTGAACGAAACCGAGGGTTACCATTTCCAGACAAATCTCATTTCTTGTGGACAGGTTCTTGAGTGTGATCATAGCTTGTTCTTGAAGATGTTCTGCTCCATACTCCACGATCTTCAAAAGAGAAGAGAGAGAGCCTGCTGATGAAGTTATCTTGGAGAGACTGTGCTGCTGGTTAGAGAGAAACTCGAGTACACTCAAAGCTTCTTCAGCTACTAATAAATCAAACTCTAGAAAAACAGACAATGTTTCAAAAACATCTTCTTCCAAAGCCTCTATAGCCCTTCTGTTTCCACTGAGGAAAGTCAATAACAAATCCAACCCACTCTTTATTGTGTCTCCATTGGTGCCATTGCCAGCATTCTTCAAGAATGTGATCAGTGGTTCAAGAAACTTACTCGGTGACATAGACTGAAAAGCTAGAGAGTTGTGCTCAAAGCGTTTTCTTACATCTCGAATGGTCTTGACCTGTGCATCCCATGGAAGCTTAGTGAGTTCACATAAAGGCTCTATCTCCACCTCGCTTTGACTAGTAGAATCTGTGACTTCAGTTCCTGACTCTGAAGCTATCGTCTGCATTGGCATGAAGTAACCACCCTTTGGCACCTTGGAGTAAGATGGTGAATCAGTTGAAAAGCTAGAGCTGAAGTCCCTACTCGTGAAGCAGCTGAGGTCAGGGATGTTGTACAGAGAGCTTCCAAAGCTAGCTATGGAGAAGTCAAGATTGTGTGCAAACTTTGTTGTTGGATCTTGAACATCAAGACCATGCTTGGAACACCACTTTGATATCTCATCTTTCATGGCTAGGTTTGGCTTCATTGTGAAGTCATCTAGTGTCCTTCTGGATTTAGGACAAGACTCATTACCTTCATCAAACCATTTCTGAATCTGCATCCTCTCAAAGGTGTGGCCTGAGGAGATGATGACAGGATCATACATGACAGTAAGAGAAAGAGGACACTTAAAGTGCTCAGGAAGTATAGCATTGTGTTCCTCAGAACAACCTGCTTCTGCAACACTAGCACACACAGAATCATTTACAGAGTGAAGCTCTGTGAAAGAGTTCTCTTTGTGATCCCTCCAGATGATCTTCTCATGCTTCTTCAAAAGACAGAGAAGGTACTTCAGAATCTGTCTCTTGTTCACTTCACACTCACTTAGTTTCGAGAACAGTGACTTCAGGGATCTTCTCTCAATCACAATGGCTTCAGGTGTTGAAAGCTGGAGCTTCAATGCTGCATAATGGAAATCTTTGATCTCATCAGAAGAAACAGAGGAAGAAGATGTGCTCCGTTGCATCAGTTCTCTAACAGCTTTACCAGCATCTTCTTCAGATGGTTCTAGAGATAACACAGTTGACCTAAGATCTTGGACTACCTGAGTTATCTGCAAAGCAAAACTCTCATCAGTTATTATTCTGCACGTAGAAAAAGAAAAGTCTTAGTACACAAACCTTAGTAGCCAAAACAGTAGGTACCATGCTACGGATGTCACTTAAGCTTTTCTCTAGTAACTCTTTGGCTCTACAACCTCTTGAGAGTATAGCATCTCCCGTTACTGCCTGAAGATTGAAGCAACATATTAGTATTCACTGCATAGAAAGAATATGCACATTTGCAAAGAAAATGTGAGAAGAACAAACCATGTAGAGTTTGCTGGATTCACTGCAGTATTGAAGAAGCAGCTTAGCTTTCTCTAAAGCTTTGTTGAGCAAACATAGAGTCTGTATCCCTGTGGAGGATCCTGGTCTAGCATTTTCTATATCAGGAAAGATTCTCATGACCCTATCAACTAAGTTCTTTAACTCTAAGCACATGGAAGAGTGCATCTGAAACAGAGCAACACCAAACATGTTTTATTACAATAACAAACCTCAAGGCAAGAAGAAGAAGAAGAAAAAAACAACAATAAAAGAGATTCTTGAAACCAACTTTGTAGGAATGAGGCAACTTCTCTATCCTTTGAGTGATATTAATTCTCATCTAAGCAACAAGTTTCTCAGTTCTGCAAGTTTGATAAACATATAAAGGAGAGAAAAAAATATTTTTGAATCTTTTGAGAAAAATAAAAATGATATGAGAGTGTGTGGCCTCTTAGGGAAGAGAAGAGAGAAAAGAAACAGAAACTGCGAGTGTTAAAGTGACAGCCTATGGTGAATGACGGCCAAGTTTAAATCGTTGAGCTTTCAAATTAAAATAGAACAAACAATAATTTGGCTGTGACTGATTCTACGTGACCGTGTTTAGGTCCAAAGGGTGGATTGTTTTAACATCGTGAGAGTGCCGTGTCAAGCGCAGACTAAATTGAAAGGACGAGGTCTTAGTGCTCGTAATAGTCAGGTCAACCCATGCAACACACATTTTTATATTTTTTGTTGTGATTTACATAACTTTTTTTTGCTTTTTTCTCTCTTTTCTTTTTACCCTACAGAATAGGAAACTTCTGATAGAGATTGATAGTGATGTAACTAATATTGTTTAATTTCTAGTGCTATTGATATATTTAGTATAGTGTCTAATGGTGTTTTAAGTGAATCCTGATAATATTATTACCTTACTATTTCATGGTGGATAGAGAGATTAAGTAAACTATACATTCTATGATGTGAAATGCACCTTTGTTTGTCAAATGTCAATATGCGCATAAAACAAACTCTTTTTCAACATTACCTATCCAAATTGCGTTAATGACTTTTTTTTATTGCAAATTAATAGATAAGTATTGTTAATTGTCAATATATAAGCATTACGTTCAACTTGGGACGTTTCACTTTTTTTTTTTGGTTTATTGGATTGCATCATACATTTTTGTTTGTTTGCATCATACAATCTTGTCAAAATGGAAAAGGAACAAAACATATTATTATCATCACTACAATTGGGTCCCAGGGTGGCTCCATGCAAAAAAAATCTACACTATCACCAAAAGATGTATTCAAAACCACCCATAATTTAGTAAACTAATACGCCATTTAGATATTTTTAATCCCCAAGTAATATTAAACTATACGTACTGTAAAATATCATTACAATTTACAAACAAGACGTACTAATAATGTTAGTCTTTAATAAAAATATGTTACGTCGCTTTGATAATTACAACTGCGAAATATTATTTGGTGTGTTTTTAATATGCAACCAAAAAATCATTTACAAAGCTTGACGTCAATCCTAAATTTATGGAGAATTTAGTGTGTTCAATTACCTTATGAATGGACTAAAATACTGACAACATAGAAGAGTACTGTGGATAATCACATCAGTCATCACATTCGATTAGTGAGATAGAATACTTTCTTATGACCACAACCTTCGCAAACGCAAATTGTTGTGACTTTGTTCGTCGCATTCCGTTGACTGTATACCTTTTATTCTTCCTCCACCTGCTAAATGCCAAAGTGTAATTTGAGATATTTTTTTTCTAAATAAAGTTGAAGTGATAAATAATAGCTCATGATAATTCACGATAATCTCTTTATACTAGTATAGTAACCTATAGCTGAATAAATTATACTAATAATGTAGAATATTTATTTAAGCACTGAATTTCGAAGACTATTATCTTGGGTTTATGTAGAGTTAACTTTAGAGAATACTACTAGACTTGATGATAGATGACTAACAATATTGTCAGTGGTTGGTAGTATAAATCATGAGTTTTAAAACTATGATGTCTTTCTTTTTTAAGTTAATGAAAAAAGGATGGGTGTTTATTTGTTTTAAATTTGATAAAGGTGTGTCGTAATATGGACACACCATCAATGTCTCGGTGTGAATGCATTACATGCTCCTTATTGGCCAAATCAAGAAGACGAATTCGTTTTCTGATGTAACATGCTTGAGAGCTTAGGCTAAGTCTCTAACCTAAAGTCTGAATTAGTTTTTAAGAAAATATATATTATCTGAATTTTACAAATCACAAAATAATTAATATGGTAGAGAGTATCCAGTTTGTTAATATGTTTTAGACAATTCTCTCAAATAGTTCATTTTAAAATTTTATTACATAAATAACTTACAAAAAAATCAAAATAATTTATTTTTATTTTATTTTAATATTTGAAATTTCATACAAAAACCATATTCCTTTAACTATAAATTATAAGTTTAGATTAGTTAACCTTAAAATTATAAATGTATATTTACATATTTAATAGAGTATTTTCATCATTTTTTTATTAAATGCTATTTTTATGAAAATAAACTGAAAAGAACTATTAATTTCGACGAATAAAGCAGTAGTAGGTTAAGCAAGTTAGGGAAATTTTAGGTCTAGCCAACTATTTGGTATAACTATATATGTTATCCCAAAGCGTATAATATGATCGGCTCCACCTACTCATTGACAAGCGACAGCTACTCTCAGCCTCACAACAAAATATGGTTTAATTATTTTCCAATCGCTTTAGATAATATATCAACTTAATTTTTGGGATGTTTTTTCGCTCGTAATGATAATTAAGTTCGATTATTTTGTAGATTTTGGGTTAGGTATCGCACACGGTAAGAGTTGGTCGTATAAATATATAAATATCCAATAGCTCGATCTATAGGTTAGATTTTTCTTTTTTTTGGTCAATTGTCTCTAGATAGGTTAGATGGATGTACATTATAACGCGCAATCGTCTTTTCTAGAACAGTTTTAAACATTTTTATACACAAACAAAGATATCAGAAGTGAAAGGAGAAAAAATGTTATGAAATATGATTCAATCAGATTTGTTTGTCATGTTTTTATTTTACATTTAAAATAAAATATCTGTTACCATGTATTAGGTAAATAACGTAAAAGAAAAAAGAATTGCAACGTAAACTAGTATACAACACAGCGAATGAAGAGGTGGACGCTGCTGTCAGAAAAAATGAACGGAAGAGATAGACTAATGGGTATTTTTAACAGTGCCCAACTTTATAATGAATGGACCCTCAAGCCCATTAACAGTATTAGACTTTGGGTTGAGCCCATGGCTTGATAGTTGATACTGACCTCATCGCTATGAGATTTTTCTTCGAAATATATAATGTTAGGTTTTTCCGAACCCTTATACGATCTTATATTATCAAACATTTATTCTCATGTTTCTCTATTGTAACATTGATGTCATCTCATCCCACATGTATTTGAATTATATATGTAAGAAAAGTACAAGTGACTAATCGACTAATCCAATTGAATAAGATTTTTCTTTTTAATAATGCAGTCATCCTATCCTACTTTTCAAACTGTAATTAATTTTAAAAAATATTTTCATCAAAGGTTAATCTCAAAAATCGTAAGATTTCCGTTACAAAACAACTTAAAATTTCATTTTGCATGTACCTCGATTTTTAGTGTATTATAATATTGACGAATTTTCTTGACAAAAAAAACAAGGGCAATTCTCTTAAATAGCATTTTTTAAGTTTTTGTCATAAAAATAGCATTTGAAAAGAAAAAAAATGATCAAAATAAATTTTTTTTTTTTTGAAATTTTCAATTTTTTTTTTTAATTTGAAACCCTATCCCCAAACACACCCTTTTACTCTAAACCCTAAAGTCTAAATTAGTTAACCCTAGGAGTATAAATGCATATTAATAAAAAATTTAGCTTCAAAAAAAACTTTTTTGATCATTTTTTTCCTTAAAAACTATTTTTGTGAAGAATAAACTAAAAAAGTCTATCTAAAGAAATTTCTCAAAAAATAATGTTTACGAATTTTAGTTTTACTTACAGTATTGCAGCCAGCCAAACTAGGCTTCTCCTGACAGTTCCATGCTCAGTCAGGAGGCAAAATTGAATGATTTTTAATTACATTTTATCTTTAGAAACTAAAGTTAAGGTTCTGATGTTTATGATGACATCAAAATATTTGGATTCTGGAACATATCATGTGTTAATAAACAAGTGAAAATTCCGTTTGCACTTAATTTTGTGCCTCCATATATTATAAAAGCCACCATGATATTTCTTTATATTTAACCCCCCAAAGGAAGTAACAAAACGAAGTCTTAGCAAAAAAAATGTTAGATGGAGGTTTTACATTGGAGCATCTTCCAAAACGTCAAATGTAGCCCTAATATCAGAATCTAATCAAATAAAGAAGTAATATAATTTGTCACCACCCTCTAGACGTAGACTGATACAACGACAATATTATTTGTATATATCAAGTCCTGTCTTGAGTTAGGATCTGCAAATCAAATCATGTCTTCATGAAACGATTAAAGAAGAGCAAGGTTAATATTAGTGATGCTTTGAAGATTTTACTGCAGGTTTTACCTTGTTTAAAACATGATCCATGTAGCTCTTCAGGTGACTAAAAGAACATTATTAATTATGTGACTTTATTTTTATTTTTTTCATCATTTCATGAGGGTCGATGTTATGATTCAAATCCTAATATTTAACTCACTAATCCACTATAGATCAAAATTCCTTCGTTTTTTTTTTTTTTTTTTTAAACTGGTCTTTACTATATTATAGTAGAAATTTGATGGTGCCCACTCACCAGCTCAAATTTTATCTAAAAACGAACCACATTATATAAGTTTTTAGACCATGATTAACCGGGAGTTTTTAGAATGAGATTCTTAGTATAATATAATTTAAGAACCGATTTTTAAATTACGGTAAGAACCACCCTCCCCTGGTAAATCATGCTCTTAAGTCTACAGATATCATGGTGGTTTAAGCCCGCTTTATACCATGACCGATCAAAGGAATCATACTCTCAACAGATCATTTTGAGCACAAAGATGCCTACACAATCAAATGACCAGACCAAACAAGAAAGAAGAGCAATGAAACTTATTCTTTCGAAATTTTTGAAGCAGCAATTGTTAGTCGATGTTCATGATAATGGAAGAGTAATTAATATGAGTGCTTGCTTACCTCAAGCAATGAAGCGTAAAATTGACGGTACGGATCAAAATGGAAGAGTCCAAAATAATATTCCAAGAGAACAAGTTGTTGAGTGGGCAAGTGAAGTTGAAAGGAGGAGTATCATCCAAATGAATGTTTTATCACAAACCTTAGCAAGAGTACTACTAAAAAAAAAATACAGACAATATCTTAATATTTTGCTATTTTATAAGTATATAAATATGTATATATTCTTTTCTTATCATAACATTAAGAAGACTTAGATGGCAAACAATAATAAGGATGTGGATACATACAATAAAAACATAGTGAGTGGAGAGGAATAAGAGAAGTTAAACATTAATGTACAAAACAAAGGAGCAGAAGATGCGTTAAGGCGCATATGTCGTCGCTAATATACATCGACGAGATCTTCCCAAGATTTGGAATTTGTCCACTTGTACTACCACTCACATGTTAAAAAATATAAACAAGAACACCTGAGTATCTTCAAAAAGGTGCTGTTTTTTTTTTCTCATTAACCATTCTCGTGGTTAATGCATGACTTCTGTTAATATATTTCCTCTATATATTAAAATATAAGACAATAAAAAGTTGAAATATATCTTTTGATGTAGAAACTAAAAGTAAATTGTGTTGATGTGTTTTGGTGAATGTTATCGTTCTGACTAACTCTCCTAGTTCTATTTCTTAACCGTTCCATGGAAATAATTTAATTGATATTTAACTTACTTTTTTACAGAATTTATATAAGCAGTTTCTTAAAACAAAATTATTATGGTTGAGAAAATGTTTCATATAAGGAAAAAAGGAAAAAGTTATTTAATTCTACATCCATCACCATGCTTTACAGTTTTGTATTTACGTTCTATAAATAAAACAAAAAATGCGCAAACGCGTGAAATTCTTACAAAAAGAATGGTCTGCAAGAAAAGCAGTTGCTCAAGTTTACTTAGGTTTAAAAATCAACCAATCTTTTTATCCTGTTATTAGTAAAGAAGGGCAAAGCAAATATTCTTAGAATTAAAAAAATTAAAGTTTGAGTGGTTCGATGACGATATCAATATAACCAAACCTTATTAGGTTCGGTTCTTATGGTTTTCAAAGAATGTTTTTGTGGTTAGGGTCCAAGAGGAACATGTTTTGGATGACTATAGTCTCTCATTATTAAGCCAAATTACTTCTTAATTAGTATTATATTGCACTCTGATATCTGTCTTCTCATTGGAGGAATATAATTTAAAGCTAAAGCTACTTGAGAGCATCAACACATATATGTATGTATAAAGGGTTTGATATTCACTACTCATTACATTTACTGAGGGCTGCACGGGTCTGTGTGTCCTTCTCAACAGATGCTCCACACGAGCCAATATGTAATAAAGATCACTCATATGATTACATTACCAAATTTGTTATAAGAGCCAAGATAACAAGAATTGCATGAATCCATGAAAGAAGTGAGATGGTATTTGTTTTATGACTATATATGTCTTCGACTATTTGAAAAGACATGTCACTAACAGCTAGACCAATGAACGTGTAGAGAACCTATCAATCATTCAAACAAAAAAAAAAATCAAAATGGATGGAAATCACAAGGAAGCATCAAACATAATCTAACAATCTCATGTGTTTATTATAATAAGCATCGGATGCTATAATCTAATAATGTTAGATCACATCAAAAGCCTTAAAGAGGTATTAAGAATGGTTACTGCTTTAGTCTCTACTGTACGGCTAGTAAGTAGCCTCTTATATTTATTTTTCTTTACTGTAAACAAAGGAGTAAGGCCATGTTTATTGGTGGATTCTTAAGATAGGGTTTTCAGCGTAATATAAGAATTTTTTCTTAACTTTAACTAAAAAAAAGTTAAGAAACGGCTCTTTAATATCTTATTTTTCTATTGCATGGCCAAGGAATCTCAAATTTCATTGGATTATTTCACAATTGTGTACCTTCTCTAAAACTTTATGTGGTTGCTTAAAAAAATAGTCACTCTTCAAAGTATTCGTCCAACTGGATTAACCCCACACCATGCTTTTTTTTTCTTCCTCCTATATATAATGAGCTTCTCACTCTCTCAACTAACCAAATCAACTCCTCTTTTCATCAACTCATATATACATCTTTCTTCTTTTACTCCCCTCCAAAGAAACCAGTTTCCATTTTCAAAACACTCTTTACAATCTTTTACTAAATGGCTTCCAACTCCATGAGTTCTAACGCTTCTTGGACACGTAAGGAGAACAAACTATTTGAAAGGGCTTTGGCTATATATGACCAAGACACTCCTGACCGTTGGCTTAACGTTGCTAGAGCAGTTGGTGGAAAATCAGCTGAAGAAGTAAGGAGACACTACGAGCTCCTCGTAAGGGATGTCAATGACATTGAGTCAGGGCGTTATCCGCATCCTACTTACCGTTCAAATGGAAACTGAAAGCATTTAAGCTACCAAAAAGGTGAAGATCACACTTATGAATATGCAAAAGACATTATCTTATAGAGTAGACATGCAATATCTATTTTCTTATGTGTCTATCTGGTTTCACTGCCTACCTAGATCTGCTTATTCAAACCAATCATACAATAAAATGAAAAGAAAATATATCTTTATGATCTGATATACTAAAAATCACTATTTGTTTGTTTCCCATTTCTATAAACAGTCCCAACTTATGACAGTGGGGCCAACAAGCAAATCTAGTAACAAAGAAATACAAAAGCTCGTTTTGTCAAGTTCTTGAAATTGATCATTAGAACATTATCTCCATGCTTGTTACTATTATATTCATGAGAATACATTCCTTGAAAACCTTTTCTTGCCTTTTAGCAAAAAAAAAGATAAAATAAAAAATTCAAAGTCACACATGATGACATGATGTAACATGTCCCATGTCTCTTGTCTTTACCTTTACAAAAACCTCCACTGCCTAAGTTATGTATAACATGATTACCAATATGCTTGCTTAATTTTAGTAGTCTTTAATTAACTTCTAATTCCATCTGGATTTTATATATGTATTGCAGGTTCCTCTGAAACCAACATGGTTCCAAAACCAGAAACAAACAGAGAGCATCTAAACAAGGATATAAAAAATGTATTTACGTCGATCTATTGTATTATATAAATACGATTATGTAAGAATTTGCTGCTTTCATGCTAATATTAAAGAATCAACGTGAGTTTCACATGAACCAACTCGTTCTCCGGTACTCTATTTAATTTCATACAAATCATACATAGTCCAACCAACAAACAAGATCGAACGATTCTATACATAACTTGGTGATAATTTCCATGGATATCAAGAGAACATAGTTGATGGTGATCATTAAATTAAAAAAATAGAGAAGCTACTTTCTTAGACGGATTAATCTATGGTGGATAGTTTTCGTTTGGTTCTCATGGGATACACGCGTCCTTATGCACCCGAAAACTTTTTGCATGGCATGTAATTTGAATATCGACTTATATAAAAGAGGTTAAATCTTACAGTGATCATAATATAATTGTCACAACAATGTGCAATATATTAATTTTGGCTGCATGTGTAAAATAAATAAAAATAGGAACGCCGGAACAAACAACATAGCGTTGACAATTGACACAAACAACTACTAAAAAGAGTGAAAAGGAAAAGTAACAAAAATGTTAAGAATTAAAAACTAATCTAAGTTTTACACCAAAAGTAAAAGTCAAAATGAGATTTTCACAGATGAGCTGATACACCTTTTGTCAATCTCGGGTATTATTCGTTTGTCCCAAAACAAAAATGTTTAAGTAATAAATATACTTCTCTCGAAGGAAAATGAGGTATATAACCTTTTCTGTAATATTTTAGAGCACATGCCCTTGTATATTCTATATAGGTCGCAAAATTGCGACCCATATGAACCATGACAAAGAATTGGAATTATTCATTTCACTACTAAAATTTGAAATTCAAAGTTGAAAGTAGTTTAAGAGAATAAAAAGGTACTCGTACTGTATTTTCTCTGAAAAAGAGGGATAATATTCTGCAATATCTTACTTTCACACCGCATGTTTTGTATATATTCCCGGCACAGAACAGAATTGCGACCCATACAAATTAAACATAATGAAAAACTAGATCACTATAAATTTAATAATTGAAGTGTTGATCAAGAATAAAATGGTGAATTATCGTTAAAAACAATTAGTTAAGATCATTTCGTAGTTTGTTAGAGCATCCTCAACCCTAAACCCACGAGGGGTGTTTAATTTTTTTTATTTTTTTATTTTTTCTGTTTAAAAAAAAAATAAAAATAAAATAATAAATGAATCAATTACGGATCGTCACGTGTCAATGGGATCCGCAAACAGTGCAATCACCGGCTCTTAATCAAGTTCTCTAAACACCTCCTTTATAGGACCCACCCACTATTATATTATTTTTTCCTAAGCACTTCTTTAAACACCCCTCTAAACAATCCCTTAATGGTGCTCTTAGATCTAAACCATAACCTAGACTGTCTAGGCTAGACACCAGACAATGTTCCATCACTTGAACTTGAAGTCTCAAACACAGAGCCATTGGTTCAACATTCATATTCACATCACAACAAATAAGTGGATTAATAAAATTTATTGGGTAGGTACAAATTATATATACTACAATTAAGTGGATTAGATTTTCTTCTTAAAATATACAAGATAGTGGATAATAATTAACATTGTTAAACTTATAAATTCGCAAGTACGTACGTTCGAATAATCCTTATGTCCACTAAGCTTAAATGGTGTGTTTTTTTAGTAAACCATCGAGAATATTCATCTAAATTCAGTATTTGGTAGTTTTAATTATATGAATGTGGATTGTGGAATATTTTCTTGAATTTTAAATCATTGTTTAAAGAGCAAATTATAGCTTACGTTTACGTTCTCTTTTTACCAATGAGTAAACAAAACGGAATCGTACGAATATTTTTTTCTCGTGGGCCCAGTGGAGAACAAAATTTAGTCACAAATTTCAAACAATCTTAACTTAAATCATTGAGATATGATTAGGCTTTAAGCTGTGGCCCAATTTTCGGCCCATAAATAATTTAGGCCCACGTTTTTAGATTATTCTCCAAGCAAAAAATGGAAAACGTGTACACTCGGAATAATCTCTCCTCCGCTTAAACCCTAAAGCTTTAGCCACCACCGTGGGGGGTTTATGGTCGGCGAACTACCCAGAAACCCACCATCAAAATTCTAACTTTTCTTCATCCTCTAGCTCTATTTCTCAATCTGAGAAAAGGGTTCTAGTCAAATCTCGTCCTTGGCGTTTTGTTGATTAACCATGGCTGCTTCCCGATGGTTTCCTTTCTTCTCTTCTTCTCCTCCTCCTCCTCCGTCAGATTCTCCGGCGAATCAATCTTCGTCGAGCTCTGACAAGTCAGAGTCCAAACCAGAGCCCAAAGGTTCTGGCTTTGATCCCGAGTCTCTAGAGAGAGCTGCAAAGGCTCTTAGAGATATCAATAGCTCTCCCCATTCCAAACAGGTAACTTCTCTCATCGAGCTACTAAGAAGGTTTTTTCGTAATTACGCAATTAAGTTTTGTTGAGTTGTTGTGTATGTGTTTGGATTTCAGGTGTTTGATCTCATGAGGAAGCAGGAGAAAACTCGGTTAGCTGAATTAGAAGCAGACAAGTCTCGTAACGAAGCTATTCAAGCACACAATGATATTGTGAGTATTGTAATGGATCATAAGACTTTTTTAGATATTAATTAAACCTCCTGGCTTTAGCTATGTAATATGATTTGTTGGATGTGGCATTTGAAAATGTGCAGGAGAGGCAGCAGAGATTAGCTGAGGCACATAGGAGCCTTTTGCAGACACAAGCGCTAACCAAAGCTCAGACTCTTCGGTATGAGGATGAGTTGGCCAGAAAGAGACAGCAGGTTTAGTTAGCTACTCTTTGAGATGAAATCATTTTCCTGAAGTAGAACACATCTGACGAAATGTTTTTGGATTTTTTTGGAAAATGATTGCAGACAGATAACGAAGCTCAGAGACATCATAACGTTGAATTGGTTAAGATGCAAGAGGAGTCTTCCATTAGGAAAGAGAGAGCTAGAATTTCTACTGAAGAACAGATCCAAGCTCAGCAACGCCAAACCGAGAAGGAGAGAGCTGAACTTGACCGAGAGACGATCCGCGTCAAAGCCATGGCTGAAGCTGAAGGTCGAGCTCACGAAGCCAAACTTACTGAGGACCAAAACAGAAGGTTGCTTATGGAGAGGATTAATGGTGAAAGGGAGAAGTGGCTTGCTGCAATCAACACAATGTTTGGTCACATTGAAGGTATAACTGAGACTGAACTTGATTTTGAAGGTAACACATGTTTATATTACTTTCTTTATGGAATTTGCCAGGTGGATTCAGGACTCTATTAACGGATCGGAATAAGCTGATTATGACTGTTGGAGGTGCTACAGCATTAGCTGCAGGTGTTTACACAACTCGGTATGCATCTCCTAACTTGTTAGCTTATCTCATTACTCTTTTATCATTTTCTAACTTAATCTGTTTCGTGTGTTTAAAACAGTGAAGGAGCTAGAGTTACATGGGGATATATAAACAGGATGCTTGGCCAACCATCACTTATCAGAGAATCTTCAATGGGTAGGTTTCCATTGGCAAACACAATGTCTCAGTTGAAGAACAGAATCTCAGGGGCAGCAGCACCACAAGTGGGAAAGCCGCTTGACAATGTGATTCTCCATCCTTCTTTAAAGAAGCGAATAGAGCATCTCGCTAGAGCTACATCGAATACCAAATCACATCAAGCACCATTCCGCAACATGATGTTTTATGGACCTCCTGGTACCGGTAAAACTATGGTGGCAAGAGAAATAGCTCGAAAATCGGTAAGCACGCAAGGGGAGCCTCTTCACTTATGTTTAAATGTCATCTTGTTTTGAACACAACTATTATATTTTGCTGCAGGGTCTGGATTATGCTATGATGACAGGAGGAGATGTTGCTCCCTTGGGATCACAAGCTGTTACTAAAATCCACCAGATCTTTGATTGGGCTAAGAAATCTAACAAAGGTTTGCTTCTTTTCATTGATGAAGCTGATGCTTTTCTATGCGAGTAAGATCCCTCTCCCTCTCTCTCTATCTTGTTTTGTTTAACAGCAAGATGACAACAAGATTCTCTGGTTTTAAATGCGCAGACGTAACAGCGTTTACATGAGTGAGGCTCAGCGTAGTGCTCTGAACGCATTGCTCTTCCGAACTGGTGATCAGTCACGAGACATTGTTCTTGTCTTGGCTACAAACAGACCTGGAGATTTAGACAGTGCGGTTACAGACAGGATCGATGAAGTCATTGAGTTCCCACTTCCAGGTGAAGAGGAGCGTTTCAAGCTACTCAACCTCTATCTCAACAACTACTTGAAGAAGAACGAAGAGAACAGAGACACAAAGCCTAAATGGAGTCATTTGTTTAAGAAGCTGTCACAGAAGATTACAGTTGAAGATGATTTGACTGATAAAGTGATCTCTGAGGCTGCGGTGAAGACTGAAGGATTCTCTGGCCGTGAAATCGCAAAGCTTGTGGCTGGAGTACAAGCTGGAGTGTACGGACGAAAGGATTGCGTGTTGGATTCTCAGCTTTTTAAAGAGATTGTTGAGTATAAAGTTGAAGAACATCACCAAAGGATTAGGCTTGCTTCTGAAGGTTGTCAGCCTTTACTCTTCTCTTAACCATTCTTTTGGTTTATATTTGTTATTTGCTAATTTAAAAAAATCATAAATCCAATTTTTTTAAAATAAAAATATTGTGGTGAAACAATTTGGATTCTTGTTTTAAAGATTTTCTACGGAAGCAAGAAATTTGTTGAGAAGTTTATTGTAGACAAATGGTCTCTCCAATTGCACCAAGTGACCTCCATTCTTTATACTTTCCATGCTTGTCATTTCTCCCAATTTACTACAATGTGAAAATGTGAATGGACATAAATAAAGCTAATTTTCTGTAAAATAAGTTGAGAAAAATATTACAATTATGATAGAAAATAATAAATAGAAACTCACATTCGGAGATCTTTAGCAAATTCAAGACTGAAGAATTAATCATTTTCACCCCATAAAAGATGTATTTCCTGCAAGCAAACATATAAAAGAAATATGTGTACGATTTTCATGTGATTTTGGTAAATTATCTGATATAGACCAGAGAGTAATACAAAAGGACCATTAGATGAAAAAATGATACTTCCTCCGTTTTAATTTAATTATGTATGTAGATTAAAGTTTTTGTTTCAAAATAAATATCATTTTAGAATTTTAATACAAAATTTATTAATATTTTTTATTTTTATTTTCTATTAATTAAAATATAGTTAAGTGTATAAGTAATGATAATTTTATATTGAAAATATATAAAATAAAATATTTTCTTAATCTATGTGTATAAACCTAAAACGACAATTAAAATAAAACGGAAAGAGTAACACACTATCCTTTTATTAGGTAAACTAGTCACAAATTATATTAGAAATGCATTGAAAGAAGAAGAGACTTTATAGTCAATATAAATCTAAACTCTAAGAACTAAGAACCACAATCTCATTCACTCTAAAAAAGTTTTTTTGTTTGAATAAATTTAACATTAAAAAAAACTTTTATAGTCTTCCCTTTTATAATAATGACTTTTAAAATTGTGCACAGTAATTTACTTTTATTTTTATATTTTTTTTAAAAAAATCATCATTATATATATTAGTCATATGATCACACTTCAACCAATAATAATACAAACTACACAATACAAATCATTATAATATAAAAAAAAAACTAATAATTTTACATGAAAATTTTGAAAATGTCATCTAATTTAATACAAAAAAAATTCTTGAATGTCAAGTACTAAAAAAGATAGTGACTATAAAATTAAATTACCTGAGGAAAGCTAGTGAATGTAGTGTCATTATTCATGATGACTAGAGCTTCTAAGAGCATGATTAACCCCAGGTTCTTAGCGTGAGGTTCTTAGCGTAATTTAAGAACCGGTTCTTAAATTACGCTAAGAACCTCACGCTAAGAACCTGGGGTTAATCATGGTCTAAGAGTTCAGCCCTTTCTTTTCTGTTTGTGAACATTGTCTGTGTAAATAAACATTGGTTACATATACGTTTTTTGTAAAAAGGAAAAAAAAACATCTGTGGTTGTTGCAGGATCACTTGCTATTCCATAGTTAATAAGTTTGAACATTGATATATAAAATTTGATTGTATAAGAACTTCCTGAAAGTAAAATAAAATAACGGATGCACCTTAAGGTAATCTTCTAATGGCCAACTTGGGAGCCAAATGCGTTTATGCATAGCGGCGGAGAGAAGAAACTTAACTCCTTTAACCGTTTTGGGTAACAAGACATCCGAAATTGAACTAAACCCAAACCGGTTCACATTCGAATCAGTCATAACCGGAGGAGAACCAGACACCACCAAAGCCTTAACCATGTTCCCATACAACTCCGCAATCTTGAACGCCACAACGCCACCGTAGCTAAACCCGACTGGGACAAACGTATTCACGCCAAGGACACGCATAGCCTTAACCAAACACTCAGCTTGAAACTCCGGTGACCGGTCCGGTTTATCGGTGTAAGACTTACCGAAGAAGAGCAAGTCCGGTATGTAAACAGAGTACCTCTTTGATAATGAACGAACCTGTAACGCCCACGTCATCACTCCATCGCCGGCAAAACCATGAATGAGTAACACGGCCGGTTTATCGCCGGTTTTCTTTGGTAACCAGAAATGAATATTGGTTCCTGGTTCGGTTTCTACGGTGTAGGGAACAATGCCAGCTGATTTTACGATCATGCACATCGAGGATCTTAGTGCAACCGCCAAGTTCACCATTATAAAGCTATCGAAATTCTTTCTTTATTTTTTCCTCTCACGACTCACATACCTTCGTCTCTTAGCTTAGAGACATGTTTTATCTGTGCACCAGAGATATGTTCTCAAGTTAAAGAAAATGATTGATGGATGTGATCGTAAATTAATGATATGTCGACAATGCAACGTACTGCAACATTCAATGCAGTCATAATGAGATATTAAATTCATAACCATGACAATGACAATGCTTACAAAGTGTATTAACCATAACCATGACAATGTGACAACTGTATCCTCCATCAAGGGTTGGTGGGAGCAATCAATTTGTGAATATAGGGAATACTTTTATACTCAGCGGTTTACTAGTCTATATCAATGCTTAGAGCATCCACAGTGGAGTCCTTAAAAAAAAAAAAAAAAATTTGATTTTTTTTTTTTGATTTTTTTTTTAATTTCTTTTTCAGATTAAAAAAAAAAAAATAACCAATCGCGTGTCGCCACGTGTCGCAAATCGTATAAGGACCGATCCTTATTTAAGGATTTTAAGGATCGAATCCTTAGGTTTTAGTGGGGTCCACCGATTATTTAATTATTTTTTCGCTAAGGACTCCCCTTAAGGATTCCCCATTGCGGGTGTTCTTACATTGTTTTACATCCATATTTTGATAACAATTTTTACAAAATATTACGCATATTGATAGTAAGGAGGGAAATGTTTCAAAAGAAAAATTGCAGCGATAAAAAAAAAATCAAACAAAATAAACCAAATGATTATTAATTTTTGACATAAAAGTTCATATATATATATCAAGACTAAATATAACTCATTATATGTTGTATTTTTGAATGATTTTATCTTCAGAATGAACGGTAGCAAGAAACTTTTTGAGGCGCCTATTGTAAACACAAGGCCTTTCCAGTTGCACCAAATGACCTGCCTTCTTTATGCTTTCTATTGTTGCGTTCTCACCTAATTGTCTGGAAATACCAACAACGACAAAAATTAGGAACAATAAAAAAAATCAATCATTTCAAATGGTAGAAAAGATTACTAATTGTTATAAGTCTTCGAACTTACGTTTTCATGTTTTTAGCTAACTCGAAGTCGAAGATTTGATCACTTTCACCCCACAATAAATGTATTTTCTGCATGCATACGTACACAAAAAAATAAAAGATCAAACCTAAATAATTTTGTTTTATGGATCTGTGATCAAAAAGATTGTCAGATGTTGTTACAATGTAATTAATTTGATAGGCATTAATATC
Organism: Sinapis alba; assembly: GCA_012274485.2. Classification (NCBI taxonomy): domain Eukaryota; kingdom Viridiplantae; phylum Streptophyta; class Magnoliopsida; order Brassicales; family Brassicaceae; genus Sinapis; species Sinapis alba. Next base: position 243,680 of record MU105805.1, on the reverse strand, counting down.
CCACATGTATGTAATTAAACATAAACGGATTTGAAAACTTTTTTATACGTACCCATGGGAAATGAGGGATTGTCACGTCCTTGTTGCTGACTTCAACAGCCTCTAATAATTCGGCTCTTTCTTTCCTGTTGTTGAACATCACCTACCAATTTCACCAATAAAAATAAAATTTCTGAGTACATACATTCACATTACTGAATAATGTTTCTTTTCAACATTTTTTCTAAAATAATTAAGAAAATAAACGATAGTAATTAGCTAACTAAAACACTAATCATTGGTAGACACATAGCTCTTAGTCACCCAAATATAGATACGAGAGTTAGTTAAGAGTAGTTGAACTAATATATCTAAACTACCATATCATATATATATTCTATATTTACATAGCCTGATATATATATATATATATATATATATATATCAATAATCTGTTTTGTCATTTTGTTTCATACAATATCTTTTTAAAATTTTTGGGATCCATGTTTACGAAGAAGCTCGTACTAATCCTCAAAAAAGTGTTGTAATCCATGTATGAATTTTTATTTTGGATATTCAAATAAACCATAAAATAAACTCGTGACCAGAGGCGGCTCTGAGACCAAGCAAAGGAAGCACCTGCTTGCGGTCTCAAATTTCACCGAAAATATAATCTTTAAAAATAGCTTTAATTTTTTAAAAATATACAAAACCAGACACTTTTTCATTTTTCGATTGCGGCCTTAAGTAAATATATGAATCTCAAGACCGGCTATGGTGACTATAAATAAAGTGTAGTGACTAACTCCTAGACCACCACATTGTGATTAAGTTTAATAAAATGTTAGGTGAACAAGTTAGAGCGCATAATGTAAAGTTTAAACTGAAGGATAGAAAAGCAACATGAGAAAAGTTAAATATTACAGAAAATTAAATTAGTGAATGATAATTAACAATAAATGTTATATTTTCTGTAACCTGAGTGCAGTAAGAGTAATTAATGTGGAAATACATTCTTTTAAAATGTTGATCGTTAAATCCTGTTAGAATCACAGAAACGAAATGGCCAAAATATAGCTTATATTTTCGCATTCAAATGTATCTGCTAAAAATCTACCGAGTGCAATATCATATTTTACTCTACAGAATATCGATAAATAACTTATAAGACAACTATTAATTGTATTATCTATTTTCTGAATACCATGAGGTTCTTGTCCGAATCACGTAATCTTCTCAAGCCCCAAACTTAGGTTCCATAATTATTTTCACTAAACAGAACATAAGTAAATCAACTTTAGGCTCTAGATTAAGTACCTCAAGGAAGTCTTTGAACAATCGTTTAGGAAACCACAAGGGTTTATGCACGGCAATGGTGAAGAGAGCCTTAAGTCCCTTAACCGAAGTCGGTAACAAGAGATCCTTCGAAGAACTAAACCCTAACCGGTTCAAGCTCGACTCACTAATGGAGTCGGTCATCGCGAGTATCGAACCAGACACAACCATTGCTCTAACCATGTCCGGGTAAGCCTCGGCTATCTTGAAAGCCACCATGCCACCGTAGCTAAACCCTACAGGAACAAATTTATCCACGCCGAGGATTTGAAGCCCCTTGACCAAACACGTGGCTTGAAACGCCGGAGACCGGTCAGAGTTATCGGAGTAAGAACCACCGAAGAAGAGGAGGTCCGGTATGTAAACCGAGTACTTCTTGGATAATGCACCGACTTGAAACTGCCACGTTACGATTCCTTCGGCTGCGAAACCGTGGATTAATAAAACCGCCGGTTTGGTTGGTTTATCCGGTTTGGCTGGTTTTCCGGTACGGGATTTTTTCTTTAGGGTTTCTTTAGGAACCCAAAAGTTCATAGTTGTACCTGGTTCGATCTCTAAAGTGTAGGGAATGACACCAGCCATTTTCATAAGACCGTTCAGTAATGGCTTTTGTGCCTCGACCCAGTTCACCATTTTGCTACTGCTATTGTTTTTGGCTCTCTTTTTTTTTTTTTAATTTATTTGTGGAGAGATGAGTGATTTCAGAAGGATCAACTTGGGAAGCAACGTTATATAAGCTTTGTTTTTTGTTTGTGTGTGTCTGTTTTAACGCAACTTGTGAAATTGGGTTTGGAATTTATTTTAATGTGTTTGGTGTTAGGTTGTTATCTTGGTTATCTAATTTTCCTTAATTTATTCACTCTTCTAAGTAGAAGACTACTTCTAGAAACTAAACGTTTGATAATATAAAAATACAATCATGGTGATTCAATAGTAAATTATAATTAGAGAATATATATTTGAAGTACCAAATTTAATTATTGGTCAAATTACAGGGTTCAGTAATTTGGTTTTGTCTTATTTTTTTTTATTCTTTTTTGGTTGGAGTATTAGACCTAATTAATTACAGTTGGACAGAGAACCGGTGGATGGGGCCAATTTATCTTTTCATGTAATAGTTTAGACAACCTGCATTTCCTACTTCCGTCGTTATGTTGAATTTTTTTTATTTCCTCGTATAGAAATATTGAGTACCGTATATAAGTATTATATTTATGATTTTCAAACATTATAGGAAGCATAAAAATTTGTCTTTGGTAAACAAACTAAACGTGTGCATAGAATATGGCGGTGGTCCTCCCAAAATTACGTTATTTCTCTTGACTTTGAATGGGAGGTAAAATTAAATGGGATTAGGCCGAATCTAAAGCACAGCTTATGTTTTTTTATACTCTTCTAAGTTCTAACAAAGTAAAGCATTTGTGTTAAAAAGAACAATGTAAAGCATTAAACATTTTATTATATGATAAACTAAAATACATCTATATTAGAAAATATATTCTAATACACTAAAATTAAATAATAACAAGAAAAAGAAAAAAATCAAATCTATAAAAATCAATATATAAGATTATAAGAACAAGATAATTTCCTACTTAGAATAAAAATAAAATACATGAATTTGAAAAGGGAAATTTTTAAAATTACACCTATAAATTAATAAAATTTAACAGCTTAAGCATTATCAATCTATAGAGTTATATGCATAAATATTAGTATCAGAGAAATGGTTCCGACAGGGTCGATCCAGCGACCTTCTGAGCTATGGTAGCCTTTATGTCTTTTAATACTGATATAAAATATTTTTTAATTTCATTATTCATATGAAATTGTGAAACCTAAATAAACGTCTATGTTATATAAAAAATTAAGTTTAGAGCTAAAATCATCATCATAACTGTATTTCATATAGCTCAACTATAGAAAAACTTTAGAACTAAGAGGATAACTTTTATATCTTGAAATATTTAACACAAAACAATTACACAAGGTAACAATATTCTCATACACATACAAGCTATAATGACAAGGAACGTCTCTGCTATTTGGCTCACTACTAAGCGAAAGAGCAAGGAGTTGAAGGAACCTTGTTAACTCTTCTTTAATAAAAATAACCTTTATTAATCTTCTCTTCTTCTTTATGTGATTATATATGTATTCAATTCTCAGCTAGCTGCTGATGCAAGGGAAGAGGCCGGCTCAGGAACAACATCAGTTGCACAGAACCCGTTTGGTTTTGGATACTGTTTCTCCTCTAACCCCCAATACTTTGCGGTTTTGACATCGTCTTCATACATTTGTCTTGAAAACTCCTCATGATCATACTCTAGTGTTGCTTTGCCTCCAAACTCCTTGGGGAGATTCTCAACATCAAAATGTGATGTCATCAGTTCATCACTTGTTTTGTCTTTTGGGTACACAAATTTGACCTTTTGAGCTGTACGTGGGTCCAAGAAGTACTTAATAGCCTACAGCAAGAAGAGTAGGTAAGATGAATGACTCTCTAAAGACAAAAGGATTCACAAAAAGTTCATTTTAAGAAAAAAAAACTAACAAATGACATCTTGATGATGCAGTTTTTGTAAATGGCACATTACCTTGTAGACTACTTGGAAGAGTCTTGGTGGATTGTAGAGAAAGGCCATGCCGAGTCTCTCAGGGTAATGATTCTGGAGAATATAGACAATGTCCCGTGTTGTTTTCATAGGGACATTAGCAGCCATAGACCAACCAGTGAAATCGATTAGCCAAGACATTTGTTCTTGTCCCCTTGGAAGATTGAGGATTGCATTTTCAAGAAGATAAACCAAATGCCTTATATTACCTTCTGCTGATGTTGAGTTCTGTTTTATAAATATTAAAACTCATGAAAAAAATATTTTATAAATCAGATAAATATTCAAAAATGCGCTTACGTACCTGCATTGTAGGTCTCATTATAAGTACTACTCTACCTTGTCGATCATGAAAACTAGCTCTTGAAACTTTACCGGTCTCACCTTCATGTGCGACTTGATGCTGGAGAGAAGAAGAAAAGAGATGATTCAAAGCGGAGAAAGTTACAAATCATCATATATGAGTAAAGTTAGGTTAAATTTACCCAACGGATCTCGTGAGGTTTGTATGTTGATCTCCACCTAATAGTCTCTTCAATCATTTTCTTGGCTTTTTCGACATTCCAATTACGAGCATCCAAATATCTCCTCAAGGAAGCATCAGAGCAGAAAACTAAACTATGTCCCGAGAGTGGTCCTAACGCAGATCTCAATTTGCTAACCTGAATGTTTGTAGAGGTTTTATTAAGTAAGACTTTGGTATTTTATAGTAATGCTCACATAGTGAAAAAGAAAGAGAGAAAAGCTTCGTGTACCTTGTTATCTTGCTGAGAATCATCATCAAGTTGGTGAGCGTTCCTTCTCTTAAACATGTTTGGTTAACAATCTTTTTATCTCTAAGTCGACAGCTTCAAACCCTATAAACGGTAAGAAGATAAAATCTTATAAGATACTTGTTAATATAGTTAATAAATCTGATTTCTCTAACAAGAATAAGCAGTTTAAATCCGATAGGAGTTATTTTAGATTCAAGAATCAGCTATAGTAACTTTGATCGACTTGATTTTTAGACAAACGAAATGAAAATATAAGTTCGTTAAGTGGTTTTCCTTCTATTTTACTAAAAAGAAATGAAAATAGAAAATAAAAAGCGAAACGTAAAGAGTATCTAACCTGATAATATGGATTTCTTTGTATGAGTATCAATGGGGTTTGGTTGTCATGCGAGTATCATTCCCACTTTTAAAGGACTAAAAAAAGGTAGAAACGTGGGAAAGATGATTTTGCAGAAATTAATAAATTTGTATTCAATTTTTGAAATACTGGTGGGTCCGTATATGTTTATGTGAAAGGCCCATTGGTTGGTCAATAGTAAATACTAAATTTATTTTTATATATAATTAATTATCAATACGAATTCTCTATACACGAATACGGCTTTGAAGTTCAAAACTGGTTGGCGTAGATACAGAAAACTTAACAACATGACTAGTACTCCACAAAACATTAATAGATCGTTTTGACCCGCAATACTTCTATATATGTCTACAGTTTTGGAGTAATTCTCGCAGAAATAATCACCGAATCCCATCAGAAATAGGTTGATTCGTGTACAAAAACCAACCTCTAAGCCTGCCTTTAATTTGTCACCAGTTTTTGTTAATAATCTAACTTCGAATCTGCTTAACATAAACAATAAATTCTCTAGAAAATCTCAGAACCCCCACAACATTAGTCTAGTCTTCTAGAATAATCATTTTTGAATAATATTCAAAGCATAATAAGCATAATATTCATTTACAAAAAAAAACTATATTTTCATTTTTGAAGAGACCAAGACACAGTTATAAGTTATACTCCCTCCGTTTTTTTTTATATGACGTTTTAGAGTTTTTGTTTTGTTTTGTTTTACATGTCGTTTACAGAAATCTAGACAAAGAATGATAAAGAATGACTTCTTTTACCCTTTGACTTTGATCTGCCGTAATGTTGAGATATAACAAAATAATAAATACACAAGGTTATAATAGGTTTTACGTTAGTCTCCTAAATATGCGTGAAAACTTGTAAAACGTCATTTAAATTAGAACAGAGGGAGTAACTTATAACTTATATGTCTTGAGAAGCCCACGGAACTCAAGATGGACTTGAAAACAATAGAAGCAAACACGAGATGGAATTTTAAAAAGGTTCAAAATCAAGACACAGAGACAAACACCTTAAGTTACATAACAGCAAACTTATCTAAGAGAAAAGAATAAATTAATGGAGGTTGGTCATCACAGCTCTATCATCATTCATTATAATCGAAAAGAACAGCTCTTCAGTTGAAGTTGGGCAGATGCCCCATCAGTTCTTGTCGTTGCCAACTCAATTAATGTGTAATATTGTTATCCCAACACCGCCACCAACCACAACCAGAGGTAAGGAAACTATAGTAACAGCATCAACAAGAAAATAAACTCAAGCTATAACATTCCAAATATATATATGGGGCGTTGTTACAGCCAATCACTACGTTTTAATAGATATTGGTTTAACTACTGATCACACTATTAGAAAACTTACGAAGACAAAAATTAGGATTAGTAATTCAATCGTAATATTGATAGAATAAAAAAGGGATCTCTATTATTTTCCATCTTGCAATTAAGTATATAATCTTTGAATTTTTCTTCTTTCCAATTTTATTTTTGATCTATGCGCTTTATATTTCTCCCACATTATTTATTTCATCATATTTCAGTCCAAACCCAAACGCATACGTATAACCTCTGTTGATGAATATTGGGAGTTTCTAGACCCAAAAGTATACATGTAAAACATTAGGAAGACTTTTCCAGACGGTCACAACGATAACTTCTTCTTTTTTTGTCATACTAAGTGGATGAAAGTCTTTGCTTAGTTGCTTGTAATCCAAGTTACATAGTTCAATGACCAATTCCTACACCGCGAACGCCAATGAAATCATAACAAATGAAATTCAAAATCAGTTATAACTGAAAAAAAAAGGTGAGGAAGACAGACAGATCTGGGTGGATTCGAACCACCAACCTCTCATAACGAGAGCTCTACCATTTTGAGCTTACAGATCTTCTAATACAAACCTTTCCCGCGTGATTAAGGCACATGGGCTTTTTTCAAACTTTCTCCACCTCGGAAGCAAAAACCCAATCGTAAAAGAGCCCTATGCACAATAAAGAGAAGTCCATTATCAAATTAGATATGGATCAAGATTTAACATTTTAACAATTTCCATTTATGAATTATTGTTAATCACATTAAAACACAAATGGTTAAAACTGAGACAACAATGTATAAATAGAACCTGTAATTAATAATTATAGAACATCCGATAATAACATTCAAAAGTTTAATGCAAAATTGTAACAAGGTTTAACAACATCCGATAATAACATGAAGAGCCGTGGGCTCCAACATAAAAAGGACATCAAAACAAACTTCTCATTCAAAGGTCTTCAAAGGCAACAATTCTAGGAATGCTAAGAGTATGATATGCTTACAATATGGTACAAAGTAACAACATAAATATTCTTTAATTGAACTATAAAAGATAATACAAATTCTCAAATCAATGCTAAGTATGGAGATATGAAGATGAATTAACACGAATACTTGGCCGATATAGTATTTTTGTAGATCGATTTTGAGTAGTACCGATGATTTAATCATGAGCCAAATTAAAGCTGATTAGATGTAGGTAATTATATAATAATGCGAATAAATAATTGAAAGTACCTTTTGGTCTCCATGGAGTATGTTGGTGCTCGACTCCAGATCCAATAGTAATGATCCGAATCAATTCAAAACATGTCAACGTGTCGAGATATTTTTGGTGATTTTGAGATATTGAGAGCGAGTGCAAGAGATAAAGGGTGAGGGGGAGAACCCGGGCAATAAAAATTCCCCCGTGCGAACTCCCCTCAACCAACACGAAAACAGTTTTTTTTTTTATTAAGGAATTTGTGTGACCTGCCATGCAAGCGCACCTGACATGGCAAAGGTCGGATGACAAAGATGCTAATTCAGAACTCAACAAGCCTCATCATCATCAGGCTGTATCGTCCCTAACAAACATCTCATACATCCATCAAACTCATTTCAAATCACATATCAGAGTTTCCTCTGCCTCTTCGCTCTCCTTCGATCGCTCCCTTCGGATTCATCATCGCCTCATCAAACAGGAACAAAAATCAAAGATCCGACGAACCTCACAGTCGAGATCAGATCTGAGAATCAGAAATTACCGCATAAATAAGGTAATCCAGTCAAATTAAAAAAAAAAAAATCATCAGATCCAGCTAAGATATCCATAACTACCAGCGCTTCGACCGATCTTCGGAGATTTCAGCCGGTAGGATCCGTCTTCCCCCCCCCCCCCCCCCCCNGAGGAAAACGATGAACAAAAGTTGAAAGAATCATAAGAAACGCGGGTATGAAAACCTCAGAGATTAATGCGTGTATTTTATACGCAGGGTTAGGAATAATTGACGGACGAGATCGCATGATCAGATATAAGATCAACGGCCTATGTGAGTTACGTGTTTAGTGGCGTTTTTAATGAGAGGCGGTTGTTTTACACAAAAATAAATAAAAAATTAATTTAATTAAAGAAAAATGGACAGCTAATATGTGTTGTTGGCGTTTACCGATCAATGCGTCCACCTAATCACGTTTACTTTATTGGGAAAAATATCTGAATTTTTCCTGGCGATTACGGCTTTTCCATATTTTTTGTATTGTTTATTTCTTTTTAAAATTTTGCCTAACCAAGAAAATCAGATATACATAATTTTCTAGGAGAAATATTTGGCTCACACTTTCTAGAAAAATCTTCTACTTTATTTGCTGACTTTTGAAGTTGGCCCATGAAGGTAACTGGGCTACACAAAGCCCATAACTAAGGTTACACTAACTGACTGGACCAGCTGCTTTCAATCAAACCAGCTCCGGTTATATCATTCGATCTTCGACTATGAACACACTCTTGCTTAGTGTTCCTTAAACTAAATGATAGACAAATCTGAAAACTGTTTTTAAGCCTCGATATGAAACTGTCAATCAACCCCATTTTACGTATTGGATTGGAATTACCTATTACTGAAAGTAGTAGTAGCTGCTTTGAGTTATGTTGAAAACTAAAGACTGAAGAGAAACATTATGACGATCACCTTCACACTGAAGACTAATCTAATAGCTTCTCTAGAAGTCTTCCTGTGGATTATTATTTTTAGCACTCTTGTTTCCTGTTTGAGTTCCACTACCTCTAATCTCAGCATAACCTGGAGGCAGTTTCGGTGGATGAACAACAGGCATGTTAGGAGAAGAGCCACCTTGCCCACTAGAAGGCCGGAATGTCCAGTTGATTGTGCTGACACCTGAAGATGAAGATGGATTTGAAGAGAATTGGCTATGCTGTCTTAGATATATAGGCAATGTCTCCTTATCGTCCAGCTGCTGCTTATCGAGCTGTTGCTTATCAAAGTCCAGAGCACTGGGTTTTGCTGGCTCGCTTATCACATCCCCGGGGTTGGCAGTTCCAAACAGCCAAGGCTGTCTGAATTTCGGGTGCTTATCTTCTTTGCCTTTGGACTGTTGTTGGTGGGCTTGATCTGAAGTTTCAACGGGTTTAACCGATGGCTTGTCTCTGTCCACGAAACTCGGTTCAGGTGGATCCACTGCTCTAGGAGTTGTTGAGCGGGTTGTGGAGATTGTGGTTGTGGGGAATGCTTTCTCTGGTGGAACGGCTGGTGTGTAGTTAGATGGGAGAAGATCGTCCCAATTCTCTAGAAGTTCCTTATAGACTTTGCGTAAGGTTACCTCGGTGAGTCCGGTTATTTTACAAATCTCTGCTTGCGTCTTTCGTTTGTCTTCAAGCTGGCATGCTAGATAGATAGCAGCTGCAGATATGCTGATCGGGTTTCTACGGGTGCAGAAGCATTTGTTGATGACAACTTCTCCAATATGTGTTGCCAGTTCCTAGGAAAGTAAAGCACAGACAAACACTTTGAGAAATGACATATGAAAAACAGTTCAAGAGTCGAAATCTCAAGGGAACCTGGAAAAGGTTCAGGGACTGATAGATACACTGTCTGTTTATGTCTAGTGACAAACCTGAGCAGACTTGTTAAGTTGAAGGAGTGTGCAGAATCTTGGCATATGAACAGATATAGAGTTGCTGTTGATAGGTTGACTTAGTTGTAGAGCTTCTCCTAAAATCTTAATGTACTTCCCAATTTCCTTCTGCTGTACATTGGCTGCAATTGAGATCTCCTATTGTTCAACCAACGCAAGCAAAAGGCATTAGACAGAAGCCAAACCAGATTAATGAACCAAAACAAGTGCTGCTCGTATCTAAGTTCAGTAGTACGGTCCACATGTGATGGTAACTGCTAACAGAGCCTGATTCAATAAAAATAAGTCATGTTCTCTAAAAGCAAACAACAACAATCTCTGATTAAGGATCAAAGCTCAGTCACAGAAGCTTGACTCCTGCTTCCTGCAAACACACAAGCTTCAGAAACCTAGCATACACATGTTCTCTAGTTATATCCAGACACGACCAAACAGGCACAGTTTGCAATTCTGATAAACTAGAAAACCGGTTCTGTAGTAACCTGAAGAGTTCTAGGCTCCTGAGCTTCTCTAATAGCTTGAACAAGACAAGCAGTAGCTAAGGCCTCAACACTTCTGTTCCTTAAGCAAGTAGCTGAGCAACAATCCCTAAACAACTGAAAAGCATGCTCAGAGATATCACAATCCAATCCTAGAATCGACGCCACGTCTATGATCTGCATATAAGCCCTAAGGTTATCCACCACAACCGTCGACGAATTCGTCGAATTCGAAGCGAGTTCCAGGGTTCGTTCGAGCTCAGCGAGATGACCTGAGAATGAAAGGGAAGAGCGAGCGAAGATCGGGCTGGGCTCGAGAGACCAGGTAGAGAAGGCTGTGATGAATCCGGTTGGCTCAAACGGATCTTCCTCGTCGTTGGGAGACGGTTGCGCGGGGGTGTGGAGATCGGGAGTGACGAGGCAGAGAGGAGTGTCTTGTGCCCGGAGATGGAAGAGGTGGTGGTTTTGAGTCTGACGTTCTTCCACTACGCGGCCGCAAGAGGAGCACTCCGTTATCGATCTGCCGGAGCTTGTGGTGGCGCACCGTCCTTGCGCCGATGAACAGTACGGACATTTCATTTTTTTCCTCCGGGGTGGTGTTTCGGTATGTGTGTTAATAGACGACGAGTGTTAAAAAGAGAAATGAAAACCGGGAAATAAAATTGTTAACCGGGAATTGTTTAGGTAGAATCAGCGACTGGTCCAATTTCAATTTCTAAATTGTTAACCGAAAGCTGTGTAGACCGGAACTCAACCAATCTCTAAAGTATTTCTTGTAAGATTTAATATTTTCCTTTGTGGTCAAGATTTGATCGTGTATGTATGCATTACAGAAATTGCAAATGCAATTCTGTTTCATCTAATAGTGACCAGACAACAAATATCAGGTTTGATTCCAGTGTGAAATCTTGATTTAATGCAATATACAGTAGCAAAACGTTGGTAGTGAGTGAGAATCAGCCCTTATAGCCAACATATTCAAATTCCCCAAGTATTGAACATCTCAGAAGTATATATATATTAAGGATCCATGTTTCTACATGTATTTATATATGAAAGTATTAGCTGCAATGTAATTACCAAACGATATAATCCAAAAGGAGGAATTGATTCTCTCAAAATAAACTATTCATTTGATAGTTCATCTTTTGGCTTCAGCAAGTAGAACCAATATATCACAGCATCAGCTACTTGCTGCTGGCTTGTGTAGAATCTTCTTGAAGCTTCTTCCCAATTCCCTTGCACTCTGAGCACAAACCCAACATCAATAATAAGAGTTTAGATGATTATCCCATTCAATAAATGCAAGTAGTTAACTTGGAATGATGGAAACTCTATCCATACCTGACCAACCAACCAACTTATTCTACAAGTGGGGTTTTTGCAATAATTGCAACAAAAAAAAAAAAACTTAACCGAAAGCTATAGCTATCTAGAATCTCATAACATGTTTTAAAGCAGGCTGAATCACATGCTACAATGTTACTGAAACATACCCAATCTCCAGAATCACCAGTTCTAATTGTTAAACGTATGGAGACTTGGCACTGGTATTGCAATGTTTGGATAATCAATCATATATACATATGTCTCAGATCACCAACAGTAACAGACAAAAGATAGAGTGGAGACATTCTATCTTTAACATCTAACATGTAATCACTTGCAGAGTATCACTAGATTTCAATACAGAATAACAACCTAAGTACACTTGAAGTCAAGATTCCAAACTGAACATTACTACTTACTCCATCCCTATTATAGAAACTATGAAGAGAAAGGGAGAGATTACTGCAACTAGAGGCAAGTTCTACCATCCCATTTAAACTGTATCTACTGATTCCGAAGTCACTAACCTACTACTAGAGAATCCACACTAAACTTGAAATCAAGAGACATTACTACCATTGATCGGGAAGGAGTTGGATCAAGAGAAATAGACTGAACCACCGACATCTTGGCAATTTCACCAATAGCAGCGTCTCTAACCCCAGGAACATCACTGGTAAGCTCTTCATAAGCAGCAACAAACGCCCGTTGCCAAAACTTAGGCAACTTGATCCGACGACTGTTAGTGTACACATCCCACATATGCTTCACCACTTTCTCCCTCTCCTCCATTTCCTAACAAACAAACTCACTCAGCAGCGACATCTAGACAAAGAGATAAGTAGACAAAGAGTGAGAAGTCTCACCAGAACGTCGAGGCTCTCATGGTTTGTTGGGATCCCGATATCTTCAGATAACCGGTTTAGATTCTCGGTGGATAACCGGAGAGTGACTGTACCGGTGAACATCGACCAAAAGGCAAGAAGCATAAGAGCAGCAAAGGCACAGAACTTGTAACGTCCTCTTCCAAACAAGACCGAATCGGAGTTCTCCTTCTTCGGATTCGTCGTCGCCGGCAAGACATCGTCCTCCTTCATCTCGATCTCAAAAGGTTTTTAAACACACTCAATCACTTTTGCGTGGTGGTGAGGATTACAGCAAAAAAAACTTAGCTCAGTTTCAGTACATTCAGTGTCGGCTCGATTTTGATCTGAGCACAAGTACACACTCTCTTTCACTGTTTGCTAGTAAGTGGCAATGTACGAGCCGTTGATCTAAAACTGGTAATAAATTACTAAAAGCTCTGTGAAGATCGTGACCGTTGGTTTATAATTTGATAAAAGCCACACACAAATAACGTAAACGGCGCCGTATCAAATACTAAAAAAGTAGTCGCTTTCTTTTAAAGCGAAAAGGAAAAATAAAAACATTATTTAAAAATAAAAAGTTTAAACGGTGTCGTTCTCGCCGCGTACTTTATGATCACCGTCTCTTTGAAAAAGCGCTTCGATCTCTTCAAGCGACTTTCCTTTAGTCTCCGGCATGAGGAAGAAGAAGAAATTCCACGCCACCGCCGCTACTCCAGCGAACATAAAGAAAGCTCCGCCGGTGGTTATCGCCTTAGTCAACGATAAAAACGACATCGACACGGTGGCGTTCATGACTCTGTTCACCGCTACACCGAGACTAGCTCCTTGGGCTCTAAGCTTCAACGGGAAGACCTCAGAGCTGTAGACCCAAGTTATTGGGCCAAGCCCGATAGAGAAAAACGCTACGAAGCTATAAGCTGAGACTATACTCAGTACCAAAGCCCAAACTAGTTTCCCGCCTGAATTCTGGGCCATTGTAAGCCCAAAACCTAACATTGTAAGCGCGCAAAGCATTCCTCCAACGCTTGTCAACAAAAGCTTCCTACGACCTACCTTGTCAAGCAAGAAAGTCGCTGTGAAAATAAAAGTCGTCTTCATGATTCCGACACCGATTGTAACCAAGAAAAGCTTGTCTTTAGTCGTGATTCCTGCTTTTTTGAAGATCTTCGGACCGTATAGCAACACAGCTTCAATACCAGTGGCGTGCTGGAAGAAATGGATCCCTAGAGCTGTTAGAAGAACTCGTCTCACTGCAGGAGTAGGTCTTAGGATAAGCTCTTTCCAAACCCCTTCACCGTGAGTCTTCTTGTTCTCCATCTTCACAACCTCATCCTCACACTTAGGGTCGATTCCAGCAGCGGTTTTGATGTCTTGAAACCGTAGTTTCGCCTCTTCAGGCGAGTTCGATACCAAGTCTAGTATCTTCTTGCCTTCTCCGAGACGGCCTTGTAGAATCAACCACCGTGGAGATTCCGGCATTTTCAAGATCCCTAACGCTAGCACTAGCGATGGGACCGCGGCTATACCGAGCATAAGTCTCCAACCTATATGCATTGGTAGCTTGGAGAAGAAGTAATTTACTAGATAACCTAGTAAAATCCCTATACTTATGCAAAGATGAGGTAGAGAAGCTAAGAGTCCTCTATGTGAAGCGGTTGCGATCTCGGCTGAGTAAACCGGAGCAACCATCAGAGCAAAACCGACTCCGAGTCCTGCGGTGCATCTACCGGTGAGGAGTACAGGATAACTTGGACCCCAGCCCATTAGTACTGAGCCCAACATGAAGAGTATTGAGGCCAAGACGATTGTGTAACGTCGTCCGATTATGTCCGACGTTCTTCCGGCGAGTAATGATCCGACGAGTGCACAAAGGTTGAGAATACCGGTGAGAACTTCGATCTGAACATCGTTTGTTTTCAACTCTTCTTCTATAAACACCATCGCTCCACTCATAACACCAGTATCTATAAAACAAATTAATACCAAAAAAACATATATTTATAAGTTCTCATGATCATAAAAACAACAACATATTAAATTTTAATAGCTTAAAAAAAATAAAATCTCAATTATATTCAAAAATAACTATAATTTAGAGATTTCTTATAGTATATATATTACCGTAACCAAAGATGATGGAGACGATGGAGGCGACAATAGCACATTGAAGTGCGTATCTATTAACTCCTGTCGGCTTCTCGGTCGGCTTCTCGGTCAGCTTCTCGACCGTCTTCTCGGTCGGATTCTCGCCTGATACTTGATCGGCCATGATTAATTCACCAGCGAGTATTTAATTAGAAACTATAGAGTATACAAACTTTAACTAATTAGTGTCTCTCCCAATTGTATGCTTTTGTCTGAAAAAGTTAGTTATGAGTTTGGTTCTTAAACACTCTCTACACTACCAAAGAAGATACGTTGATTATATATAGGAAAAAAATAGATGACAACACATAGAAGACTGTACTCGTGAAAGCCACAAGTTTGAAAGATGGTTTAGTTATTTGCATCCAGTGGACAAGGGTCATCCACAACTTTTCTTTATATATATTTATAGAAATTTTGTTTGAGCGATCAAATACTTAAGACCCGATCAACGACTTTAATTACGGATTGTATTTACAAGTGTAACTATAATAACTAACAGTTTGATATGATCTGACTCTAAACTTGGAACCCTGGTGTGTCTAAAACTTGATCAGTTGCATATACTAGTTAACTTCTGATTTTGGATATGAACGTACGTATGTATCTATAACCAAGTTGACTTTTAGGGGTAACCGAACGTGAATTTTGACCAGCTAAGATTTTTCTGTAACTTGATGAAAAGATATGGTAGACGACACGAGACTGATAAAATATTGGATATTGGATATTGGATAAGAACTATTTTTAATATTTGCTTTTTGTTTTTATCCTCGTGAATATTTTTAAATCCATATGTCACTGTGTAACCAAAACACATGTTTTTGGCTGAATTCATAGAATCAAAGGTCAGCTATGGAGAGTGTAAAACGTAATGGGTCCATTTTAATAAGTTTTTCAAAGTTAATTTGAAAATTTAGATTATTTAATGGAAAAGTCAGGTGGCTAATTGGATGTAAGAAAATCTAAAAAGGTTTGATTGATTAGACTTTGAATCATGCGAAAAGCCATATATGTTTTGGTTAGTCAAGTAAATATGCAAATTTTAGAAAACGTAATATCATAACATGTCATATATAGAATATCATGTCATTTGCATTTGTAGCGGATAAAAAATGTTATTTTATTTATTCTTAGTGTATTTAGGTCCGCTGGACGGTCCTAAATTTAGCCTGGACCATGTTTAGGATTTTCAACATATCCTGAATAATTAAATTATTTTATCTTATGATTAATACTTTGTTTTAAAAATCTAAGAATAGTTATAGATAGGAAACAAAATAAACATTTTTTTAAAAAGGTTCTACATTGTTTAGTTATCAAATATAAAGATGATAAAATAAACTAGCCGATGATTAGTTACAACAAAGACTTACAAAAAAAAAAAAAAATTGTTAGCGCAAAAAGATGATTTGAATCGTTTCCATAGAATCAAGGGAAATGTTACTGTAATTACATTTTACTATCCAAAACAAAAACACAGGTTATTTCATAGAATAAATTGCAAAACAAATTCAATCTATACCAGCTTCACCTAAAAAGACTAGACATAACTTACATTGTTATTTAAACATCATATTTTAATGATGCAAATATTTTCCTAGAAACTAGTAATGTTAAATCGTGAACGAATACCATCTAGAGTATTTTTACATTAAGTTCAATGAGTGTATTTCTATTTTTAAACCAACAAACCTGAAATTGTAAGAACAAATAAAAAATATAATTACTTTATATTAGCCATTTAGCTCAAAGTCATGTCCTTTTTATGTAATTTTGGGGTTATATGTATAAAGAAAAATATCAATCGAGTCATGTGTTAGAACGACTATATTATTTACGGTTCTGATTTTTAATTGTTATCTTCCATAAATTATTTAAATCGTTAAATTAAGTAAACTTTTTGGTTTAGAAATAAGATAACTTTTTGGTAAATCAAAACAAATAATGTTTTTCCATAAGATCATCATTACTTTGTATATATTCAACGGACTTTATTCACCAACTTTGTACTGTTCTTCCGAGCGAGTGGGGTTATTGGACTCTTTCTTCAAAAGTTTATATTGTTATTAGCCATCATACTTTTCAACAAAAAGTTACAAAATATATAAAAGAAATATATAAATATAGACTAATCATGTTGATTATAGACTTTTGCTTATCCTTCTTCCATAATTTTGATAGAACTATAGTCTATGCACTAGGAATTGTAAAAGTTTACAACAGTAAAACTGTACCAAAACAGTAAACAGATTATAGACTTTAGTTTGGCCCATTATCTCTATTTCCCATAAAGATTGACTGCACTCCCTTTTTTTTTTTTTTTGTTCCAATTCTTAAGCCCACCTAAGAGTCACCATTAAAAATGCTCTAAAGCAATCAATTTTAACAATGTTTTGAATACCGAATGGGCCGGATGGACCATTGACCCATTTACTATACCAAGTAAATATCTAATCTAGTTTTCAAACACTGATTTCTAGTAAATGAATTTAAATTTATGAAATTGTCTCCTGGTCTTAAAATAACATGCAAAGGTTCTGTTAACTAAAGCAAAAAAAAAAAAAAGATAACTTAAAAAAGGTCTTAGTAAGCAAATAAACAAGGGATTACGACACGTCAGCTACGACAATTATTTCGGGAAAAGAAAAAAATATAGCCCGGTCTGAATCCAAACCAGGATCTGAACTGATGTTAGCTAGTCCGGTCCGATTGATCTTTTTGGCCCAATCCATGTATAATTTTGGCCCAGTTTCTTAATTTTCAGGCTTAGTTTCTTTTCCAAAAGAAAGAAAAACATGTCAAGTTGATTTGAGTATGTCTTTGGGTAAAATATGAAAGCCTTTTTCTTTGGGTCATAACACGTTTTCTAAAGGGTAAATATTTTGTCAGATCCCAATTATTTATTGGGTTTGGGCCAAACGTATGCATGCTCATGCATGAGAATTGAGATTGTCACTCTCAAATCATATTTTTCGTGACTGGATTAATGTATAGAAGTTGAACAAGTCCATGATCTTTAGTTGGCAGATTAGCTCAAACTATATGTGTACAAGACTACAAGTTAACTCAAACGTGCGTGTATATATGTAACGCTCCTACCGCCCACAGCTAATGGGCCATCTACGCCTGCTCTCTCGACCCGTGTCCCCATTCCGTTCTAGCGGCCGGTCCGTTAATTTTTCCAAAGGCTAGAAATCATTGTTTACTGACCCTGCAATCACCACATGATCTTGTTCTAAATAGATGTACTCCCGAAAAAGTAAGTGCACTTTGATGACATAGGTAGCCAAATCAATTCTCTTAAGCCTTTCCATATATCATAACTCAGAATGTTACAATATATAATTTCTTAAACCTTAGCTATGCAAATCCAAAAGAGCTAACTACGTGCCAAGACTCCATTTAAACTCTTTCATATACATTTAAATATGAATTGCATAGAAGAAGACGAGAACCATATATTTCTTAGTTCATGCATGGTCTCAGCTCTCACGTCTTGACAAGGACAACAAAATCATAAATTTACAATCTACTAATTGCATAGAAGAAGACGAGAACCATTATTCGGTTAGCCAAAGTTTACACGTACCAAACTTGTCAAAAAATGGCAATACCAAAATAAATAGAATCAAACAAAGTTGGTAACGTATGAGAATTAAAGACAACTAACTATGATGCGAATTGATCTAGGAATTATTGTGTAATTGACTTTATGAGTGAGGAAAATATATATTCTTTGGAAGTCAAGTAGAGGACGACGTGCGTGTGTTTAAGCAAGGTCATAATTACTGCATAGTTTTTAGGACAGAGTTATTAGCATAATATAAAAACCGTTTTTTTAACTAAGAAAAAGTTAAAAGACAGTTCTTAAATTACGTTAAGAATTTCGTCCGAAAAACCCTTAGTAATAACCCTTAGTAATCATGCCCTAATTGTTGGCTCGTGGAGAAACAAGTCTTAAAGCTGCAGTTATCACATCATACCCTTATATGGTCATAAACAGTCCACATGTTTGGTTCTGCGAAATGGAAGAGTTACGCTCTACAATCACATCATCTATAACACTAACAACGTACGCAAGAATATAAAAATTGTTCCCATGTAGGACTAAGATGGGATCAGTGAAGCCCCTAAACATCTTTTAGAATCACATAAACACAGTGAATTTTGATTTTTGTAGACAAAGACTACAACATTATACCAATAATCTAATTCAAGATTCGTCCAATTATGGATTTGTGATATTCACATTTGATTAATAAATTTGTCTAGGTGTGAATAATACTCACCATGACTCCATATTCACAGTTGGGTGTTATGGTGGGTAGAACAACACCTAGTAATAACAAATTTGTCTCAGATAGTATCAAATGATGGAAAATAGAATTTTTATATATACTGCTTTGTTTCTAAATTTTTTATCATCTTTACATTTACAATTACGTTAGATAACCAAATACCAGAAGATATATGATTGTAAACCCAAGACAAATCAATAGATCGATATCATAAAGAACAAATATATGATCATACAAACTACAAAGATTAAAATCTTTAAAAGATAATAATCTTTTTAAAAATGAATGATAACATTTTACAAAAAGTGTTACAAAAGATAGTATTAATTAATAATAAAACGTGTAAAGTAATATATTCTTTGAAGGGGAGGGAGAGTCTCTCAAAGCATGTTGTGACTACTCAATGTGTTGCAAAATAGAAGATCCTCCATTTATTTCCTTCTTTTATTTTCTTTTGTCGGTACATTATTGACTATATATTAATATTTTATTTGTTTATCTTAGTTTCTTATTTTTAATATTAGGCCGTTAAAATTTTACCACCAGCAGCTAAATTCACAGCTGTGAAATCTAAGCTACTAAAGCTGGCTGAAACCATAGTACATGTTCTACTGCAAAACAGGAAGAAAAGAAAAACAAAAACAAAAAACTAATCTACTCCAGACAGAATAATATAGTTTACTAGATTTAGATGAATCTGGGTATAATACATACTTATTTTATTTATTGAAGATTCATCATAATACAGGTTTAGTAATATATAGCGCTTATTTAACCTTAGTAATATGCTTCTTCCTCTTTAATCTCATTAATATGCTGCAAGAACCAAATCAAATAGATACAGTTGATCGAATATTTGAAACTCAAGATTTCACAGAAAGATCACCGTTAATCAGTTATAAATTAACCATTAGTGATAGATGATTCCTTTCACTGCGTATTGTCGAACTAACAAAGTTATGATCAATTCAATAATCAAATATTTGTCTCAAACCTTGTTTTCTATCATTCATGCCCTTGTGGAAAAGGTGTTTTAGAACGATGTATTATTTAAATAAAAGTATTTTTATTTATGAGTGACACAAAATAAGAATCTACCAAATAAGTTATTGCTTTTGTGACCATGAAGCCTCTCTCTTTTAGTAGAAGGAAGAAGCGTCGGGTGTAGTGGATCATCGGCCTCTCTTTCCTTTCCTTACTTCCTAAGTATAAGACTTTATTTATAACTTTTTTTCTGTGTGTGGCTAGTGGTTTTGAATAATATTTTCCCAAGAAAATACGCAACTGTGTCAATTTTACTATGCAAACTACTATTAGAACATAAATTTTTTAACGTACGAAAAAAAATATTACCACCATGCACATAGATCTTGTATCATCTTAACTATGAGGTATTACACTCACTATACACCACAGTACATATTCAAATATTACCAAAAATTTAAAGAATAAGACAGTGGAAGAATTTTGGTAATAACGAAAGAATCCATTGGTCGATCAGTAAAAAGAATATTGGCAGAGTGGGAATATAAGATATGATCGTTCATTCGATTGTTTTAATATATGATCACGTGTGTAATAAACATAACTTGTTCAAGTTACCAACATTATTTATGAAAATTTAATCATCTTCTTATTCCAAATTCCAGTCATGTAGGTAAGATTTTGTCCTATTTGGAGACATTAGTATACGCAGAATCAGTCAGTATTTTATTAAAGTGTTCGTCATACCGTATACTAGATTTAGATAAATAGTTGTACATATAGGTACATCTGTTTTTTACCGAATCAGCTGTATGAAAACATTGACAAAAATAACCAAGTGATACTGTGATATAATATGGTTTAAATGCCAACAAGACGTTCGGAGCATAATGAAAACGTAGTTCACCTGTGTTTTAAATTTAGTGGTCTGTATTAGTGTTTTCATATTATCATTTGAGTTGAAATTCACAATTCATATTTTTATAACAAAATGATGCTATTAAATTCGTAAAGTATTTAATTTTGGTATAAAATTTTGAGACTAGAAAAAGATTGAAAAATATTTATATAATCACTCGGCGAATGAGCTGTGTTAAAATCATTAAATTTCTGTTTCGCAATTAGAACTCGACAGTCTCATTGTATTTCATGTCTGATACTCGAAGATAAACATCATAAAATGTAAGGTATAATCTACATGAGACTATGATCCAAGTGGATCCCATTGCATGTAAGTGTTCACACGATCGAATATATTAAGCATGATTGCTATTTCTCTATTTCTTAAAAATATATAAATAGAAAGTAACAAAAATGAGGATTTAGTCATGAATTTAACATTAAAAACTAAAGAGGGAGAGCTGCCGCAAAAGGAACTTTAGTAGTTTAGTGTGTTCATTGAGCCGCTACAACGCATAAAATCTACATTATATAGCACATATAAAGTTTAAAGATTAAAAAGACAGTTTTTTGTTAGAAATAAAAAGTTAAATAAGTGACTAATGATAGGAACCTTTTTCCACGTTAGTAAAGGTTGCATAACGTCTTAATGAGATGAAACTTTTCTCCACGATATCTATTAAAGTATAATCTATATATGCAATATTTTTTTTGTATAATGCATGATTTTCATTATACACACAAAACACATATTGACATAACACACACACATTGACGCAACGATCATTTGATCTGCTTTCAACAATTCGTGATTAGCTTGACATGGTTGCAAAAGGTCATTTCAATCGTTTGTTGAGATTGTGGTATTCCATGTCCAGTTCTTTATTATCCGATTAGTACGATATTATCTATTTTGGGCTTAAGAAACTGATCTACATAGATTTACTTTTAATTTTTTTCTTAAAAGGTCTCGTACTAATTAAAATTAGACATCTATTTATATATTAGACTATTTTTTGTCTAATTCTTCAATGTGAGATTTAGTTTGTTATCTCACATTATCGTTAAAGCTCGGAATTAATGAATTATCAACCAAATATGATGAATGGTTTCAAACTTTAAATGTTTTCTAAATACAAGGAAAAAAAAGAAAGTATATTCAAAAGAATGTGGAATGGGTTTTGTAGTTTTTCTGGTGCATCAAAAATAAAGGAAAAAAAGATCATTTCCCATGAAAACGAAAGCAATAAGTGAAGATGAGAGAACATATTCTTCTTCTTTCTCCAGAGAGAGGAGAAGTGGGGGGCTAAGTAAGTAGTGGGCGTGATTCTTACGCGCTGACTTAATGATCAGTCAATCTCGGTTCGGTAAATATCAAAATGTACCCAATGGCCCATGGGCTTCTCCGACAAAATTACCTCAAAAGTAAGCCGAATGTGGGCCCGCTTACTTTCTACTGCTTTTTACCGTGTCCAAATGTGGGATCCACATAAAGCCCAGTGGTCACTCCCTCTCTTTTCTTTCTTCCTTTTTGGTCGCAAGCACTGGGAATTATTATCGTCCGTTAGTTAACATTTTTGTTTTTAATTGCTATCAGTCCTCTCTCAATTTATTTATGTATAATTTTATAAAATACTGTATAAAAAATTACACAATATTTTTCTCATGATTTAAGTGTTAAAGTATACTAAATTTGTATAACTTTGTTCTAAAATTTAATTGCGTTACAAATTGCATAGTGTAATATATTAGGATGAAAAAGACTCGAAAAATCCCACACAGACAAAAGATAATAAATCATTAACCTTTTTGTAACTTTCTTTTATCAACTTTTTACCTTCTTGATGATGATCAACGTAGTGGAGGCCTGGGTGGAGCTTGCATCTCTTTCAGCCGATTTTTTTCTTTAAAGCAGAGGAACTTTATTTGTTTTTTTCATCCCTTTAGAGCGCTTGGGAAATTTGCTAGTTGTGTACGTATAGTTTATAGTTTTGGGGATATATTACAATTAATAAAAGTATAGCTACTTACGTGACACAGAAAACCCAACTGACTTTGGCATATCTCCCAAGTGTAATACACTATGTTGTTACACTTTGGTTAAACCAAGATGAATTAAAACATAAACACACACTAGAACAACCAATTTTTTTTTAAAACGATTTAATCCTTTTCTTTTGGTAAAAAAACAACAACTATAAATTAGTGAAAGAGAAGGGTTACTAGTAATTTGAATCTGGACTAAAAAATCGGAATAAAATACAAGTCAATTTCCAATTGGATTTTATATTCTCTAAACCAAAACCCGGATTAGACACGGTTACCAAGTTAAAGAAAAAACATTTTTTGCACGCACTTTCTCAATCTAGGATAAAAAGCTCGCCCATCATACCTTTCAAAAGCCCCGCCACCTTCTTCTTCTTCCACACTTGCACACAGAGAAAAAGACTTCACTTTTTTTTTTCTTTCTTGTTGCTTCACCTTTCTTCTTACACAATAACATGAAGGTCCAGGCTTCGTCTCCTCAAGACAACCAACAATCAAATACGACTAACAGCACTGATAATAATAATAATCAGTTACCATCGATGGACGAACATGTGATGCGTTCCATGGACTGGGATTCGATCATGAAGGAGCTTGAGCTAGACGATGATTCAACACCTAACCCCTTGAAAACAGAGTTCACAGCTACAGAATCAGCCATCGGTCCACTCTACGCCGTTGATTCCAACCTCCCTGGCTTCCCCGATCAGATCCAACCGTCGGATTTCGACTCATCAGATGTTTATACCGGTCAAAACCAAACCACCGGTTACGCTTTCAATTCTCTCGATAGCGTCGACAATGGAGGATTCGATTTCATCGAAGACCTCATCCGAGTCGTGGATTGCGTCGAATCGGACGAGTTACAGCTCGCTCAGGTGATTTTATCACGGCTCAACCAACGCCTGAGGTCTCCGACGGGGAGACCGTTACAGAGGGCAGCGTTTTACTTCAAGGAAGCTCTTGGTTCGCTTTTAACCGGTT
This sequence comes from Sinapis alba, assembly GCA_012274485.2. Lineage (NCBI taxonomy): Eukaryota > Viridiplantae > Streptophyta > Magnoliopsida > Brassicales > Brassicaceae > Sinapis > Sinapis alba. Next base: position 219,618 of record MU105805.1, on the reverse strand, counting down.
CGAACCGAAATCAAACCCGGTTATTATTATCTTCCTGGACCGAGATTGTTCAGAAGATACGAGCGGTTAAGGAGTTTTCCGGTATTTCCCCGATTCCTCTCTTCTCTCATTTCACCGCGAACCAAGCGATCCTCGACTCCCTGAGCTCGCAGTCGTCTTCCCCCTTCGTCCACGTGGTGGATTTCGATATCGGATTCGGCGGTCAATACGCGTCGCTCATGAGAGAGATCGCCGAGAAATCAATAAGCAGCGGGTTTCTGAGAGTCACGGCGGTGGTGGCGGAGGAGTGCGCGGTGGAGACGCGGCTGGTGAAAGAAAACTTGACTCAATTCGCGGCGGAGATGAAAATCCGTTTCCAGATCGAGTTCGTGCTGATGAAGACGTTCGAGGTGTTATCCTTCAAGGCGATTAGGTTCGTTGACGGAGAGAGAACCATCGCTCTGATATCTCCGGCGATTTTCCGTCGTTTGAGTGGAATCGCCGATTTCGTTAACAACTTACGGAGAGTATCTCCGAAGGTTGTTGTCTTCGTCGACAGCGAAGGATGGACGGAGATAGCCGGATCAGGCTCGTTCCGGCGGGAGTTTATCACCGCTCTTGAGTTCTACACGATGGTGCTTGAGTCCCTCGACGCCGCAGCTCCTCCTGGTGATTTGGTCAAGAAGATCGTGGAAGCGTTTGTTCTGCGACCGAAAATCGCCGCGGCGGTGGAAACGGCGGCTGATAGGAGAAACGTTGGAGATATGAATTGGCGGGAAGCGTTCTGCGGCGCCGGGATGAGGTCGATTCAGCTGAGTCAGTTCGCTGTCTTTCAAGCTGAGTGTTTACTGGAGAAGGCGCAGGTTAGAGGATTCCACGTGGCGAAACGGCAGGAAGAGTTGGTGCTGTGTTGGCATGGAAGGGCACTGGTTGCGACGTCAGCTTGGAGGTTTTAAGATAAACCGGATCTGGTTTGTAGGTTTAGAGTGGTTTGGTTTAACAAAATGATAATAGAAATCGAATTGTATCTACGCCTTCAATATTTTCGGTTTATCCTGTTTTTAATCTTTTTGGTGTTTCTAATTTAAATAAGGAAATAAAATAATTTCTTACAAGAGTCTCTGTATGAGATAGAGTGTTTAAATCATTCATAAAACAAGCGGAAGTGATCATCATTCTTGGAGTGTGTAGAACCGACGTGAGGAATCTCCGATGAGTGGATTTGCTTCACAGATTCCATCCATGGCGCTTCTGGGATCCGGCTTCACCAGCGAGGTAATGTTTCTGATCCATGTTATGGTGGATTCATTTGTATTTTAATGACAACGTAAAAACAATGTTTGTATTGTATTTGTCTTGTTAGAATTCAATATTACTGTAAATCACGCTTGAGGTTCTGTCTGATCATCTGAAAGTTTAGGACATGTATGGAAATTTTCAGGTTGGGTTACGTGTACTGTTCTCTCCACTTGGTTCCAATATCGTACTTCGTACCGCATGGTGAGATTCTTATTTTGATTAGGGAGTGTTTAGGACAAGAGTCAATCTCTTATAGTTTCTGGCTTCTTGTTGTATTTTTATGGGTTCTTTAGTATATTAAAAAGAATAGATGTTATTGAAACAAAAGATTCTTCGGTTACAAGGGAAACTTCTTCTTGCGTTATGTCTGAATCATGTTTTCGTGCAGCTGTTCCATTGGGATTGGGTTGCCTGTGTACTCCACTTTCAAGGCAATCGAGAATAGAGATCAGAGTGCACAACGAAAATGGCTTGTTTACTGGGCAGGTTGGGACTGCAAATTATAGTTACCCTTTCTAAATCATCCCTGATGATTTATTTACCCCCTCATACTCTCTTTCAACTTCTTTGTAGCTTATGGTTCTTTCAGCCTTGTTGAAGTGTTCACAGACAAGCTCATTTCTTGGTACGATTGACATCTCAAAACACTATCAGGACAAGATCTTTTGTCTTTTCATATGCAGAGTTTTGATGAACTTTACTGTTTACAGGTTTCCTCTGTATTATCATGCAAAGTTTGCGTTTCTCGTCTGGCTTCAACTTCCCACCATTGATGTGAGTCTCTTCGTAACCATCATTTAACATTTCGAGAAGCTTTATTAACCCCTTACTGATCGGTTCTGCATATTCTCAATTTTTCTTGCTTTTCCGGCGATAGGGAGCAAAGCAAATATATAACAACCGCCTTCGCCCTTTCCTAATACGACACCAAGTCGGAGTGGATCGACTCGTGGACGGAGTATATGGGGAAATGGTACATTACTTTGCTTCCTTCACAACGCAGATGATTCTGCATTCTTCAATTTTTACTTTTACACGAATGCTTTATCAAAACACACACAACATTTGCAGATCAAGGTCGTTAGGACACACCAAGGAGGAGTACGAGTTGTGCGATCAATCATTATCAAAATCTTCGGAACAGGTTGGTTCTCAAACTTGACTTTTTTATACACAACAACCTAATACTTCTGTTATTGATTAGAATTTCATTATCAGGTAATGAAGCTGCACCACCAAGCCAAGGACAAGGAGAAACCCCAAACGTTAGTCCCGAACCGGCAACAATCCGAGACTTGGAAGAATCTGAATCCGATCATGAAGACTAATAAAACAAACAAGTGTCTAGTATGGTAATCACACTATTACACAAAATGTCAAAACAGTTGTATGGTCATGGTCACGTAAACCTCAAATAACTTCAGACTGGTTTTACAAATAAGTTTTTGAAAAATCCCAATAATACGTTATTAAGTTGCATGTTTCCTAAGAGTGTGTTAGTTTGTTTCTTCACCATCTTCAGAGGTAGCATCATTCTGTTCTAGATTAGCTACGGCCTCTGGTCCATGCACTCTTACCAACTCCTCCTGTTTTTATATATATTCAATTGACTCCGTATAAATAAAGGCAAAGTTGCATAAGATTCAAAATGTTTTGATAAGAGCTGTTGTTTACCTGAATAGAGTTGTTATCACTTTTGAGCTTCTCACATTCGCTGGAGAGTCTCTGTAACTCATCTCTCAGGCTTTGATTCTCACTCGTCAAACTCTCTACTCTCTGTTGAAGCTGTTCGCATTCCGCCTATTCAAGATTTTGGTGAAATTATGGAATATGAGTAATTAAGAACATCAGAAAGCAACAATAGTAGTATCATTACCTGCTTCCGCAGTCTGGACCGCCTGGCGGATTCACGGTTAGATTGTTTCCTTTTCTGCCTCTTGAGCTCTCGTTCATCCTGTTGAGTTATACAAAAGAGTTTATAAAACCAGATAAGCAAAGATGAGTGATGATGATTTGGTCTTTACCTTCACAGCTACACCAGCCTGGGAAGACCATAAGTCCATTCCCATATTCAGATTAGTCCCTGGGGCTAGTGGCTTCATGGGCACTGAACCTTGGATCTCACCAGTAGTATTACTTTGAGAACTTGCTGCTCAAGGAAACAATAAACATGAGCCAATAGAAACCATAAGTTTGCGGTGATTGAAAGAGTTTACCATCCGCTAGCATTTGTCCAAAGCTCGCCTTTCTAACTGAACCTTGTTCCTACGTAATAACATGAAACTCAATTAAACATTACACAAAAGCATTTAAGTAACAGAGAACAAGTCAAACTAAGATCAGTACCTGATGGTTAGCATTCTCCTCATTTTCATCAGACGAACCCGCTGTGACACTTCCATCACTGCAAAACAAACAAGCATAATTACATCAAAGTCCCTCATGATCTGTAAACACATTGAATAGAGCGTGTTATAGGTCGTAGTACCTTTGAGATACACCATCGTTCCCTGAACCAGAAGGCGCCTTCTCACCTCCTTCACCACCCTTTCTTTTCAAGGTCCCTTTCGACTTCTTTCCAGGGGCTTGTTCTTTCACGGTCTCCTTATTTGTTGGAGCAGAAGTAGGATGAGGCTACAACAGGAAGATTCCAAGCAAGTTATTTACTTTTTCAATTGTTTCTAACAGATAAAAAAAACTATTTACCATGGGCATGCCAGGATGGGCATAGACTGCCCCTGGAGGGTACATGGCTGGGTACGGAACAGGGGTTCCATAAGGCGGCATCATATGGTGCTGAAAGTATTTAAATAAAACTAGTGTAAGTGTTATTCAAAAGACAAAGATGCAAGCTTTTTTTTTATCACACATCAATAATGAGACAAGGGAAGATTACTTGAGCACCCCACATATAAGGGTGAGGACTAGGAGATCCAACAGGAGATGGGAAAAACGGATTCGGAGTACCTCCACCGCCATAATAAGCCTAAGAGAAACGAGAAATACGATTTATGTGTTTGTCGAGAAAGAAAGACACTAACACTAAGAGAACCAAAAGTGAGCCAAAGTTGTGCATGTTACACGAACCTGCATTGAGTTTGACCAGTCTGGATACGGTGTGGGAGGAATGTCCTGTAAAACAAGTGGTAGATACATGAAAATCAACACACACATGTAAATTGAAGAGGGAACATGCTTATCCAATATAAACGAACGAACGAAGAAGAGGAAGAGAGGAGAATGATCAAACCTGTGCAGAGGATGGTGGTTTGGAAGGCGTCTTTTCTTCGCTTGTTCCCATTGTTTTTATAAGCTACAAACAAAGGAGCAAGAATCTGTCAAGACAAAAAAAACATCTCAAAACAGAGGATTTAGTCATCCAACAGACATAACGAACTAAAACAGAGACTTTTACTACAGAACACACGAGAAGCAAATTCAATTAACTTCAAACAGAGCAAAGAGTAGAGCAAGTAAACGCTTTTCTCGAACCCAACAGCATAAAACGAAATCTACAGCCGCTCAATTACATGAATTGTTCTCCTACACAAAGCCTCTAATTAAAGAATTTTTCAACAAACAGACAGAGACAATCATCAGAACAGAGTACATGCAAAAGTGTTTGCATAGATAAGAGAGATTAGAAAAAAAAAATAAAAAAAAAATAAACAGACCGATGTGGAAGTCCAGGTAGGATATTTACCTAAACTATAGAGAGAGTCAGACAAAGTTATGCAAGACACGTCCTCTCCTTCTCTCCGACAGATCAGTCAGACAGCTCCGAAGAAGATTATATAAATTACTACAATTTTTCTCTCTAAAGAGTTCTCTTCTCTTACTGCTTCACTGAATCTCTCTCGGGGAAGTGAAGAAGATAGGAGAAGGACGAATTAAAAAAAAAAAAGAGAGAAGCTTTGAGGTTATTGCCCGATGTGGTGTGTGGCGATGTCCATCCAATAGGGAGGAGAAGAAAGAGGAAAGTTCTTTTTGGGGATTTAGGGTTTGATGATCTGACACGTGCGACAAGGAGATGTCCAGCTGTATACGTGTTACTGGATAAGGTTTTGACACGGTATCTACTGTTTGTTGTGACTCATCTTACTCATTTAATTTCATTAAGGGAACTAATCATTTTTAATTAATCAACTAGGAAAATTAGTATAATTATACCACTGGACAAATAAAATTAGAGCTTATTTGATGAAAATAGTAACCCCTTTTCAGATTATACATTTATTTTAGATACTGTAATCTTTTGAAATTGTAGTTTAGTATATTTTTCTTTTCTTTTTTTGTATAGTGCAACAACTTATTTGGATTTTGGACACAAAACTAATCAAATGGAAGATCATTTTTTTAGTTCTATGAAACATCAAAATTTCTAGCTGAATAATGACCATGGCTTATAACTTGAAGATTCGTTTTTAAAATACATTCTTTTCAATTTATAATAAATAAAAAAATCAGTGTTTCATGGATAAGTTTCACCCCCCCCCCCCAAAAAAAAGAAAAAAATTGCATGAAAATCATAATGCTATTTGTTTGAGACGGGCTCTTTACCAAGCTACTCTGGTAGACACTAAGATGCCATTTATAGGCCCATCAGGCCTTGTTTTATAAGTCGCTGTATTTCATTTCCTTTGTTGGTTGCTACTTGCTAGCAAAGCAACTCATCTTGAATAAATATAGAATCTTTCGTGGGGCATTACCATTACCATTTAGCCATTAGGTGATTGATGTGACTGGTCACCATATAAAAGAAAGGTGACAAACTTTTAGTAAGAAGACTTGAGAGAATATAATACAACACATTAGATACAGTGAATGTGTTGCGAATACTTAAAACAAAACGTTTTAGGAAAGAGCCATTGCACTACGTTTGCTTCACACTTCACTTTCTATTTACCCAAATTACATCAACTCCTTTACTTATTCGCCAAACATTTCCTCGTGGGTCCACAGCTTCTAAACTTTATGAGACCAGAATTTTTTTTTTCGTTTTATGATTATGAATCAGGGTTTAGTATACGTCTAGATCAAAAATATCAGAACCTCAATCAAAATCCAAAACAACTTAAATCAAATATCTAATAAGGATGCATGGTCAAAACATTATTATTCATCTTCATATACGAATGCATGTAACCAGATGATTATTGTAGTCGTTTTATGTTTATGATTTTGATATGACTGTTGAGACATTTTTACTTTATCACAGAGCCAATATGACTATTCTCTAACTATAGTATAGGCTTTACTCATTCGTTGTCAAGTGATTAAAAAACTTTGACTCATAATGTTTCACCAAAATTAGCTATATTCTATCCGAACTCTTCTTTCATTTAAATTTGGCAAACTCTTATCCATCGAGATATAAAGTTTTAACAACCGTTTTGCTCATGTGCATTTCATCTAGTCCTTTATCTTTTAGACTTCTACAATATATATCTTTTTATATATAAGAAAATCTTGCATCGCATCTTGTAGCCGACCCTCCTTTTACAGCCGTACTTTTTTTTTCATGTTCGACCGTAAAATAAATATTTATTTGAAAAACAACTACGAGCTGCTAGTGGCGAGCTATAAACTTTAAAGTCGCAATAACGGTATGTATTTGTCACTTTCATGAGTGAATCATATCCATTAATAGGGTTATCTAACTCAACAAACGTCCACTCATAACCTAAGGAGATGTTAGAGCATAATTATCCTTAAAAACCTTGATTAATGATGCTCTTAAACTTTCATATATTAAATATATTACAACAAAGGATAATGTCACTTAAACTTATATAGAACAAAATTTCCCTTAACTATGTGATATATATACATATATATATATGTGTATGTTATTTAAAGTATATATATACATTTTTTTTTTTTGAACACAAAAAGTATATATATACATACATTGCAAACTTGTAACAAAAATTAAATCATTATACGAATTTATGAAAAGGTTAATTAAACGCCATAAAAGAGGGTGAAAACTTAAATTATGTAGTTGCTTCATTAATAAATACAGATTTCTCATAATTAGCTAAGTAAGCAACTGTTGCTTACATCAAGCTTGCCAAATTACACTAGCGAGATCACATCCATCATCATTATATCTATTTGTACATTAGAAATATAGCACTAATTATATAATCTACCAATTTACCTAAAATAATAATACATTAAGGTAGTGATTTTTATATGTAAAGATTCATCCATTCAGCTCCATCAATGTAGATGTTTTCAGGCATCGGATAAAACAGGTTATTGTAGTCATCACCGTCGTCTCCAACTTTATAGTCTCCAAAAAACGGCGTCTCGTTGGCTTCAACCGAAACTGAAGAAGAAACTGGACTGTTGCTCGAGCCTCCTTCTACTCTTTCTGCTAGTTTTTGGATCTCCCTCTCTGCATCATAGAGCTGTTCCTTGAGCTGAAGAAGCTGAGGAAAATAAAATGTAACGTTAATTAATTTAATCATTAGCAACTAACTAATCACTGATGCTAACATTTGATTAAATGAAAATGATTTTTTTTTTGTTAGTGGGTCTCCTCAGTAATTTTGAGTTCTATTGACAAAGACAAGCGACCTTTAAAAATATTATAATATTGTACGGAACGCATATATAAAAGTATTTTATGTTGAATATGGTGGCAATTTACTGTTCGATGTCGCTTTTTTCTGTTCTCAACTCAAGTCTCTGATGTCTAATTTATCGTTTTTTAAACAAAGTTCTTCGAGCCTTGAGCTCACGTTTCATTTATGCCAATTATAGATAGTTTACGAAAAGAATGTATAAACTACATTGCTGTTTTAGAAAAAAAATAATGTGTATAAACTAAAATAAGGAACAAGGTAAACAAACAAAAAATCGAATGAATATATTTGTTAAAACTGCCGTAATTTTTTTTGAAAATATTCATTTTTTTGCTAAACTATTTAATTTGTATATCAACTAGTTAGATATACATTGAAAGAAAATATTTGTATAGTATAAATACCTTTAGTATCATTATCACATTAACCGTGGCTTAAATAGGTACTATAAACCTAAAAAATTCCTTAAACCGTATTACAATTCATGTTAATAAAAACAACTAAACAGAAAAAGAATATGAGATAAACCAAAAAGAAAAAAAAAAAGAATTACCTCTGACTCAAGTCGGCACTTGTCGACAACGACGTTGTCATGTGAGTTTTTGAGTTTGTTGTATTCTTCCTCGAGCCTTTTGTTCTTCCACCGTGCACGGCGGTTCTGGAACCAAACTGCTACTTGACGAGGGTCAAGCCCTAGCTCCGCCGCAAGTTTATCTTTCCTCTCAGACTCAAGCTTGTGCTCATCCCCAAAACTCATCTCCAACATGTTCACTTGCTCATCGGTAAGCTTTCTCTTCCTAAACAAGCAGTTGCTTCCATCTCCAGCAGCAACCGCTGCTTTGCTCTTCTTCCTCCTTCGTTTCGGTGGCTTCACTTCACCTACTGACCAAAATAATTTAAAGCGAATTAGTAATTTGGTAGAAACAGAAACATGTTATATAAAATAGAGTTTGAATTTTTTTTTTCTTTAATTTTTAGTTTCTTAATGTCTTTTTACATGCACGTAGATTATATCAATATTTTTTGGTGTACGCGTGTTGGTCGAGAACTTCTTTTTTGGGAAAGACTCTAATAGATAACCCACTTGAATTTGTATAAACTTCTTCCATTAAATTTGTGGGGTTTCCAGGCTTTGAAACAAAACAGAAAAAAATATATATACTTTTTTCAGATAAACTAACTAAGAAAACAAACCCACTTGTACTTTTATAAGAAAAAAATCCATTAAAATTTTTGGTTTTCTCGAAATTAAAAACAAAAGATGAATGAATTTTTGGGACAAACCTTGTTGTGGTACCATCTGAGTGTAGACATCAGGGTACAATTGAGAGATAAAAGCCATGTTTTGATCATCACCAGTGTGGTTCATGTTCTTAGATCTCTCTCTTTCTCTCTATTGTAATTTGTCTCACTTTTTATGAGATGTGAGAAGTTGTGTTGGGGAAGAGGAAGACCTATGATTTATAAAGGGGGGTGTACAGTGCCAAGAAATGAGTTTTCTTTTTTTGGGTATGAATGTGGGTTTATTGTTTTCTTAAATTTCGAAACTGCCACTGGAGATGATTACACTCCTGAGCCTCGTTGTCAGTCTTGTGACTTAACTAGGAGGGTTAGTTAAAGAGGTTTCTTTATCACCATCATTACTATTGTTTCATATTGTAAAGACACGACGTTGATCATAACTGAGACAATGTGACTAATTTAAAACTCATGTGAAAGTATCAAATTAGTATTTCAATATCCCCCCCCCCCCAAATTAGTATATTAAGAAATAAATGATCGAATTCATATACTTATGAAATAATAACTCTTTTAACATACTAATAGTTAAAAGAGACAAATTTTCGTAAGTAAAATTTCATAGTCCTCCGCCTTAAAACTGACGAAATTTTATTTAGTTTTACGTTTATCTCCGTTCAAAGCTATAAATACCTGTAATAATCTATTATACATGTAGACATGATGTACTATTATCTTGGAAAGAGATCCAAAATAATGTCGTATGAGTGTGATTAGGCGTTTCTGTTTAAGTAATTAACAAATCTAATGAAGACAGTCATCGTATATAGCCGCATATGTATTGTGTAGTACAATTATTATTTGTAAGAAAATCAACTATTGGGATCCCAACCTTGACCGACTGTACTACAAAAGAACGTCAATAAAAGCATTGACAACAAATTAAAAAAAAAAGTGATAAAATTATCATATGTATAAGTTTTTTTCATTGGTTATATAAACTTAATATCTATTGGAGAGACACCAAATTTTAAGATATGGTCGATACCCATTTACTGGAACTTTTAGTTCATAGTACATATACAAACGGCGCGGTCCATGCGATGATGCGAAGTTACAATACATCACTTACGTTACTATATACGTCATTGATACGAGAATGAAGTCGAAGCCACGTGAACTTACGAAAGTGAAAAATTTATCTATTACTAAAATCGACGGATAATGAAGCAATGTTTTTTTTCTGTCATGATAAGAAGTAATGTACTACACGTATACTGGTAGAAATTAATAATTGCGAGGGTCTAGGAAACTATAAAAAGTTTGGAGGGAACACCACTAGATAAGGGACTTATGAGACTCTACTCTCCAATGGAGAGGACATTCACTTGTCCTCCACGACCCAATCAGTCCTGATCATCATACTTTAGACTTCTTTTTTTTCTCTTTTGTTTTCTTTTCATTCGTGGTTAGGGATCAATGGCTAGGAAATTTGTTTATTATATTTTGGTAAAGACAATTAGAGCTGGAAAATTAAGCCAAATTGTCTTTGAATTTTGTCAACCGGTACGGTAAAAATATATAATGCTAACGGATGGTTATTCAAAACTCAAATATCATCAATTTTATATAACCATACTGATTATATATTACTTATTATATACATTGAATATTTTAAAGTCTTAAATTGAGTTTTAAGTATGTTTCTGAACACTATAGGATTGCTTCATATAATTATGCCGAGGGACAGTAGTAAAAACAGCATCTGCATTTAGACATTATAAACGTCCAAGAAAATATCTTACTCTATAAAATGAAAAAAATTACACTTACAAAAATTGAAAGGTTGTATTTTATTATTTATTATTATTATTTTCGAAGACGGTTGTATTTTATTTCATTACTAAAAGTTAGAAGAAAAAGGGTGGGCAATGAGGAAACAAATGACTTTGATTAATTACTTGCTTAATTGGTTTAAAGCCAAAGAGGATATTCTTGGGCATCTAAAAAGAAAAAGGGTAGAAACTTTAAAGTGGTTGGAGTGTAGTGTAGTAGGGACTTGTCGTCATCTTACAACTCTTAGTATATCATTAATTAGTTTTAGTTGATTATCTTAAAACGGGTTTTAGTCTATGTTCAATGTTCATGATGTTAATTACTCATAGATGTGGACTCTCCTTGCAGATGTTGGACCAATGACCTCCTAAGTTGGGTAAAGATATTTCTATGTCTGTGTTAAGGATAGTGTTTGCTTCTAATGGTTTACCATTATAATTTTTATGATATTAAAAATATAATTTCGAGTTAACACTTACAGAATAGTTATATGCTTGACACAACATAGATCATTCCTTTCTTTACACAATACGAAATATGGATAAATTTTGTTGAGAAAAAACGTTAGAATGGATGAGTTTTGTTTAATTTTTTTAGTTATAAAATGTTAGAATGGGTGATAATATATGCATAAAAGTTGAAAACAAACCTAAATATTCAACTCGATTAATCACACGGTCCATAGACATCATTTGGATATCTTGATTCTAGATAGTGACTACTAGATTCGAACTCGCAAGTTGAACTGGGGATTTTGTATGCATTATTAAAAATTAATATATCACGTTTATTTTTATCCTTTTTCTAAAGTTTGTTCATTCTGAGAGGATGTAAAAGAAAGAAAAAAAAGAGGGGACAAAAGAACATGATGGGAGTCATATGAAAGGAATTCAACAGTGAAACGTGGCGAATAACAACACAACCAAACGTACGTATAATATTTTTTTGTGGTCTTGAGAATGCTTTATAATTAACTTAATTGTAAAATATATAGAAGTAGACAGTGGAAGCTAAAGCCTTTTGTCTCCCTCTTTCTTCTACCAAGTGTTTGTGTCTGCTTTGAGAACACTGCCATGTCTCCACTCCTTAACATGTTCTTCCAATCCCACCCTTACATCTCCCTCCTCCAATTTCCTCCCCAATACAATTTTTTCAGTACTGTTAAAGAAAGTTATGTAAAACAATTTTGCAAAAAAAAAAACTATATATGTCCGAGAAAGTCCTAAATATCTTATATTAAAAGTACTATCCAAAAGTCTGGCATGTGATGATACGTACCATGTTTTCGGAACTTACGTGTGAGTCATTTACATAACTTATAAGGATTGATGATGTTTTGTAATACATACATGAATATTATTAGGGTCGACCTGATTTTGACAGTTACATTGATATGTTTTAAACTGTATACATAACTTATCAGTCATTTTATCCGCCATTTATTTTGTTTCAATTCTAAAAATTTAAATATTCGTAAACAACTAGAACAAAATAAATATTAAAAATTAATATCTACTAAAAATAAAATAAATCATAAATAATAAAATTTTAACGGATATCTATTCTAATAGATATATATATAAATATATATGTTCATATCATTATTAGTTTAACATATGATTTAATAAATTATATTTACACTATTATTTATCGTTTATAAAACAAAACGTATTAAAGTTTATATGACACCAGTAAAATTTAAAACATATTTTATAATATATATTTTGTCACATGATGTTCTAAAGCTTTTCATTCGCTTTTTATATATTTCAAGATTCAAACATATTTTAAAATATATATTTTGTCACATGATGTTCTAAAGCTTTTCATTCGCTTTTTATATATTTCAAGATTCCCTCACTCCTCGCTTTGTTGTTATTTTCAAACAGGTGTTGTTCTTATGAAATTATTGTCTTGTCTTTTCAATGTTTTTTTTTTTTTTGCTAACTATTGTCTTTTTTAATGTTGCTCGGGTATTTGAATTGTAAATACACATATACTCTATATGGTAACAAACTTAATTTCCTACACTTTTATATAAACAGTATGAGATTATCCCATAACCTACGTCCGTAAGAAAAAAATAACACTTTCAGTAAAATACCAAATAACCCACACACTTAGTTCAAGATAACTTTGAAAAGTAATATTAATACTTTGCAGAAGTAAAATAAAATACAGTTTTCACCTAACAACTTACCCATTCGCTCATTGTGGATCGATATATGCCAAATTAACTAATTTTTTATTTAGATCATGAAAATGGAGTTATACACGTGGCGACTTTACAGGAATCAGCAAAGGAGACCACATCTCTTGTTGGTTCACGTGTCATCAGAGTCTTCAGTTCATGGAACCTGACTCATTTCTTCAGAGAGTACAGACCAATTAGATTTTTTTTTCTTCCGTAAGTTAACTGTCGCCGCCATCCGCCATGTTTTTCAGTTTTCAGCATTTCGTTTAGAGACGTATCCAAATCGGTTTAGATAAACCAAATTCGAATCATACAAAAAAAAAACTGAAATGAAATATTAAGTGGAACCAAGTCAACTTGAAATGAATACACATTTTTGAATTATTTTCACATCAAGTAAAGTTTGCTACAAGTCTAGCTAAACCGATATTAATTCTAAAAACGACTAAGATTTTATATGCCAGAAATTTTGAAAATAAATGTTAAAAGTTAAGCTAATTCGATATTCTGTATAGTCTCAACTGTTATTTAAAAATAAAGTGTTGGCGTTAATTGGAATTCCCCAAGGAAATTATACGGCTAAATATGCTTACTATCCTAAACTAATAATAGTTTATTTGGCAAAAAAAAAGAAAAAAGAAAAAAAAACTAATAATAGTTTTTTTTTAAAAAAACTGATCATAACCGTACATAATCCAGCTATCCAAAGTTTTTATAAAAGTAATATCAAAGTAGACAAGCATAGAGGGATATGTTTTACACATTTATCCCACCCAAAGAGGCAAAAACTTATCCGCAAAGAACCGTTTGGCTTTTTGCTTGTAACTCAAAATAGTTTGCGTCACGTTTTGATTAAATATTTTACCAAATCAATAGAATTTGGATAATGAATTGGGAAATTTGTAAAAGAATCCTTACGTGTATGTCTTTAGAGATTTCCTAATAGAGAAATGAGACGTAACGATGTAACATGCGAGTCCGAACACGTGGCAGTTCATGTAACCACACCTCAATATTGTTCTCGACCATCTCGTTGTCTTTTGCTTCTTAGACCATTTCGCCGGATATTTTCTTATTCATTAAGCCATTTATAAACCTCTATACTGGTTAACGGTAGTGGGTAACAAAATTAGATATTAGGTATATGTTGGTCTAGTCATTCACCATGGTATCATAAATCTGGTCCTCTTCACATGTTATCTTTGTTTTTTTGACCTTCACATGTTAGTCAGTTTATATTTATTGGTAGTATTTTTTTTGACAATTTCACGATTCTTTTACTAATAGTTATATTTAATACTTATATACAACTTGATTAGTAAGCTTAAGCCTTAAACCCAAATGTCAGGGTTATGCCCGAGACTTTTGTCAATGGTTCCCCTTGTTACAGTAATTAGCTATCGAGTTAACTCACACCAGAAATTAATACAACAATTTAAATTTAATTAGCTTGAAAGTAATCAGGGTTTAGAGAAATAGGGTTCACCATTATGCATTAACCAACATAAATAGGGTTCCACCTAAATCACCATTGACCTCAAGTTTAATTCAGAAAGTATTGCGATCTACATTGGTTTGAATTTGCTGGTATGGCTGTCAAAGATTTGAAGAGCTAAATCATTTTTAGTACAAAATGTTCAATCGGAATCTAGTTAATTTATCACTTTAGAAACAGTTGATATTTTTGACAAAAAAAAAAAAATCCAAATCAACATGAGTTAAAACTATCACCCGTTATACTTATGCAATGTCTAAAGGTAAAAAATATTTATTTATTTCAGCTCCCATTGTCAGCAATTTTTTTAAAAGTTTAATTAGTTAGACAAACTATGGTATTCCCAAACCTTGAGTATATATGACGCGCTATTACTATATAAGGCTACAAAATCTTAGACCCACGGAAAGAAATTGATATCTTATGTTATGTGCACATACATATATACATGCATTGGTTTGATCAAATGTATTCCAAAATAGGGTCCTAAAGCTGTATATAGATGTACACCACATACATCTTAGGTAGTCTACAAAACAATATTTTTAGAATCTTATCCAATCGATTACTACTAACAGGAATAGTTTCGCGTTTGTATATATGCTTTCTGATCCAATACGTTACTTTATTTGGAAAGTCGTACCTTATTATACAAAATTCGTAGGGGGAGCTGGTATTGGTGCCCTTCTAAATTATATCATTGGTTGTGTTTATGCCAACACGTTTTTGTTCTAAAGTAACTTATCTTTTGGGGAGAATCACTTCTAGACCAATCTTTTGTTTTATAAAATATTTTCCTTCAGTTACGCCTTAATTTGAGCATGCACTCTACGATGCATTGCCTTGAACTTCTTTAATATAAGGGCGCTAATGCAAATACATACGTATAAATATGTAAATATGTTTATATATATATATATATATATATTATATATATATATATATATTCCTCAACTGATTTAAAATATAGGTTTAATCAGTGTTTTTTGGAGGATGATACGGAGAAGTGTTGTGCTGATTCAAGAACCTACAAGATGCTTTGATCTCATCTCGTCTGGAATGAATCGAATTTCTGCCAGACCGCAATCGAGAGTTTATTTTGAGAAACTTGTATTAGCAAATAGAAAGATTAAGGTTGCTGCTTACATGTCTTTGGTTTCAATTCCCTCAAATGAATACATGATAATCAAAACACTGAAAAGTTAGAAGAATTGACCTAATCCACGTATTAGCAAACAATGGATATAGCAATGCCTGCAAAATAATATTTTCACAATCACAATAAAGCAAACGCAAAATGTTGTTTTTTCTTTCTTCTTTTTAGGTCAACACACGAAATGTTTTATGAAAAACTATTGGGACACAAGTATCTCCATCTCTCGCGTGTCGCAGTCGGCGTTAAAGCAAAAACTTCATGCACATCTACGGACCAATGAACAAATAATTGTAAAGAAATAATATTAGTGGTTAAAATAACAAAATAATATTTCTAACGCAAAGAAAAGCAAAACCAATAAACATTTTGTACTCAATATAACAACATTCACAGGTATTATTCTTCCGCTAATTAATCTAACTTTTACACAAAATAAACATCTTATACAATTTTTAGTAAATGATTATCATGGTTGTTGTTAAGATTATAGGTTTCCATAAAAATAAGTACAAAGACAACATATATTATGCATTGGGTTCAAATTTTGCTAAATCTAATAATCAAAATGATTATGGTGCTAAGTTTTGTTCACAGACATTCTTAATTTCATTTCCTGTTTGATTGAAGAAGTAGTTGATTGTTGATATTCGTTGGTTTAAAAAATTCAATAGAATCCCATGGATCCTTCTGTAGTGGATTAATAAGCATGCCAATCCCTAAACAGCTAAGCCTAAATCTATGGTTCTTTAAAATAACAATTAAAGATTCCCAATTACTCGATTAAGACACTAATCACCACCACAATCTTTACGATTAAAACATTCAATGACAGAACACAACGTGGACGGTCCAGGAAACACTCACATGCAGTAAAAAAATAGATATACTTTCCATAAATATAGATATGAAGCATAATTAAATATATATTGACACTCAACGGTTTTTTGCTGATTCATTTGCATCTCTCGAGGTCCAACCTGTCTCTTTGGTTTCTTCTGCATCCTAAAACACGATTAGAGCTTTAAGCACATGGTTAGCAACTAAACAAATCTTGTCATTAGCTCCTTATTCTAAGATTATAAATTTCCATAAATAGTACTCGGAAACGTGGCATGTCTATCAACTCCACAGGGGTCCCTAAAGACAGCTAAAAGAGGAGGCTTTTCTAGATTACTCTTGGGTTTGGTCCTAGATTCGTGGGATGTTATCTTTAAATGTATTATTATAAGAAAATTCTCATTACCGGTCTTAATTTTTTGTTATAAATTTACAATATTCTTTCTATATTTACTCTTGCAGCTTTAAACGCGATCTTGTATAGTTTTCATGGTGGTCCAAGGTAATACATGGCACAACATCAAGCATGATGTTAATAAATTAGTAAAGCTACCAAAGCACTAATACATCAATATGTATAATATTAGCTGCTAAAAATTATAGTGTGTATCTTTCCCGACATTAACCAATTAGGTAAGATTTACATAGCTCTTAGTAACTACAATAAATAGTTAAATACCCAATTTTTTATCAATTCAACATGTTGAAATATGTATTTGTTTAACATTCTACCAGACTTTTAGTAAAGTTTAGAATCTCAATTACTTATAACCAATAAATTTGATCACTTGCTGAGTCTACAACTAACTATTCTCATATGTCCTAATCAACAAATGATATTTTCTTTCAAATTAACAATATGATTGATAATTTTCATGCAACTTTTTTTCGAGATTGTAGGTAGGATGGTATTAATTACGTTAAATTGACTACATTAGTTTAATAGTACGCTTTCAAACACGTCAAAAGACACCATCCGATTAGCCGACTAAAGCAACGACCATCATACCAATTATAATTCGAATTATATATAGTTTTGTATATTGACACACTATACACTGATCATTCATATGCAAAAATATGTTTATCCATCGAGAGATCAAAAACATATATCTGTGCTCGTTTCTATAAAACGAAACTAAGGAAAAAATGTTTCAATCTATCAAATCAAGCCTCAGATATATTGTGGATATATGGAGTGAAGAAAAACGGATGCAATAAACGAAAGACCCAACTGAGAATGACATAAATCAATGGAAAAAAAGAAGTTAATATTTTTTTTAATTTCTATTTTGAAAACACACATATGTGAGCAATGAATGTGAGCAATGGATACTTCTTTCCATTCGCATTAGGGAGAGAAAATCCAAACTAATCCGAATATAAAACATGAGAAATGCAGAAGAAGTGAAACACCACCTACCTAATTGCTCTATCCTAAAGTATAAAATATTTGCTACACATGCTAGTTAGTTTCCATCACTATTTTAAGGTAGCAAACAACAATGAGTATACACATTCGAAATTGTTATTATAGCTTTTTGATTGATTCATGTAGAAAGAAAAAAAAAACATTATGTTGCCAGTGACAAGCCCAATATGAATCAAAGCCATTTAAAAAGGCTTATATTAGTATCATAAACGGGCTAACAACTATAAAGCTCAATAAACGGTCTTAGTCATTAGACTCGTGTATGAAATGAAAACAACGATCTTAGCCTGATATGCAATGAACCTATACTTAAAAGGCTTCTATTATATCGTAAACGGGCTAATACTATAAAGCCCAGTAAATGGTCTTAGTCGAGCCCAACTTAAATATTGACCGTAAAATATACGGCGCCGTTATGATTCTGTTAATCTTCGCTTAACCCCAATATTATTTTCAGTTATTTTTTTTTTTTTTAAATTTATTGTTGACGGGAAATTGGGATGGGGAAAGGAGGCGGATGCGTTCCGAGCAAGAAGAAGAAGCCGTCGTCTCTCTCCACCACCGGAGGAGATGATCACGGAACCGAGTACGAAGACGCCGACAATATTCCGCTCCCGATCGAGGACGATCAAACGACGGCGACGAACACTGCCGGAACAACGACGCCGGCGATTTCTCCGGTCAAGATCTTCGTCGTGTTCTACTCGATGTACGGACACGTGGAGAGCTTGGCGAGGAGGATGAAGAAGGGAGTGGACGGCGTGGAAGGAGTGGAGGCGAAGCTGTACAGAGTGCCGGAGACGCTTTCTAAGGAGGCTGTTGAGCAGATGAAGGCTCCGGTTAAGGATACGGAGATACCGGAGATCACGGCGGCGGAGTTGGCGGAGGGTGATGGGTTTTTGTTTGGGTTTCCGACGAGGTATGGGTGTATGGCTGCGCAGATGAAGGCTTTCTTTGATTCGACGGGAAAGCTGTGGAAGGAGCAGACGCTTGCTGGGAAGCCAGCTGGGTTCTTCGTGAGTACGGGGACTCAAGGTGGTGGCCAAGAGACCACTGCGTAAGCTTTTAAAGTTTACTGCTTTGAATCTCAAGTAGTTGAGTTTGGAGTCAAAGCTTTGTCCTTTTGATTGAGTGATCATGTGACATAAAAACATGAACTTTATGTTTCACCTGAGAAAGTAGTTGTGGTCAGGACTTTATCCAAGTACAGTTTGACTTTATAGCCTATGTCTGGAGTTCACTTTAAGGGGAATCTTTTAGATGTGTAGTTTCAGAATTCAATTGGATTGGAGTCAGGCCACTATTGACTAGGAAAGGATTTTGAAATGAAGTTTATTACATTTGAGTCGCTGGAAACACTTGCTGATTCCCATGTGGTGTTTGTTTTGCAGATGGACAGCAATCACACAGTTGGTGCACCATGGGATGCTATTCGTCCCCATAGGGTACACATTTGGAGCAGGAATGTTCAAGATGGACTCGATCCGGGGAGGGTCACCTTATGGAGCGGGTGTGTTCGCTGGTGATGGGTCAAGAGAAGCAACAGAGACAGAACTAGCTCTTGCTGAACATCAAGGAAACTACATGGCTACAATCGTCAAGAGACTTGCACAACCTTAAACAAGAGAAAAAAAAAACATTATTCTTTATTTTTCCTCTTTTATTCAGTTTCTCAAGCTAAACAATCATGTAAAAATCTTCTTTTTTTTTAATCATCATTATTGTCTCTTGATTATATTGTGTTCTTTTATGATCCAAACAAATATATATATAAAATACATATTTGTAAATTTAAATTGCTATCCTGTAGGGAAAAATATAGTTTTTTTTTTAATTGCGTCATCAGCCATTTGGATTCTCCTAAGAAGACGTGAAAACTGTTTATAAGTACTTTATAATCCATCTCTCAAGTCAAACCACCTCTGCATCTGTGTTTGGGACATTGAACACATAGATCAGCAACATGTCTGAAATTCTCTCTTCATTGAGGTCACTAATGGCTTCTCACTCTCCTCCTCTTGATGCTTTGGTTGTTCCTTCCGAAGACTATCACCAGGTTCTGTTTGTTTTTGAATTACCCTTTTTGTTTGATGCATGATCTGATCTTTGAATTCATTTTTAGTAGATTTGATACAGCAAAGTTTCGATTTTTATTATTTTTGTTTTTATCCGACTTTTAGAGCGAGTATGTTTCTGCTAGAGACAAACGTCGCGAGTTCGTGTCTGGATTCACTGGAAGTGCAGGTGTGTTCTGTTTTTCTGTAGTTGATCGTTAATCGGAGAGACTTTATAACATGTGTAATCGATACTAATAGGTTTGGCACTAATCACGAAAAGCGAAGCAAGGCTTTGGACTGATGGTCGTTACTTCTTGCAAGCAACCCAACAGCTTAGCAACGAGTGGACACTAATGCGTATGGGAGAAGATCCTCTTGTTGAACTTTGGATGTCTGATGTGAGAGTCACTCACTCACAAGATCAAAATAATCTTTTGATTTTTTTTTATGTTCATTGATGTTTATGTTTTTGGGTTTGGGACAAATGTAGAATCTATCTGAAGAAGCAAATATAGGTGTTGATCCATGGTGTGTCTCCGTAGACACTGCTAATAGATGGAACAAGTCCTTTGGTAAGAAGAATCAGAAGCTCATTCCTACAACAACCGATCTTGTTGACGAGGTTTGGAAGAATCGTCCACCTTCTCAGATGAGTCCCGTTGTTGTTCATCCCTTGGAATTTGCTGGTCGCTCTGTTTCTGATAAACTGGAAGAGTTGAGGTCAAAGCTTAAGCAAGAGAGTGCTCGTGGTTTGGTCATTGCTGCACTTGATGAGGTGTGATTATAATCCTAATCATCTATCTCTCTCAGTTCTGCTTTGGAGCAGTGTATTGATTGAGGTGTGATTATAATCCTTTGATGCAGGTTGCTTGGCTATACAATATACGTGGAACTGATGTTGCTTATTGTCCCGTTGCTCATGCCTTTGCTATTGTTACAACCGACTCTGCTTTCCTCTATGTGGACAAGAAGAAAGTATCCACTGAGGTCAGCTTTGGAACTCTTTCTCTATAGATTGTTATGTAAACTTATTGTATGGTGTAATTTATGTAGGCAAGTGATTATTTCAAAGGTCTTGGTGTAGAAGTTCGTGAGTACACAGATGTGTTCTCAGATGTGGCCTTGCTTTCTTCTGATCGACTCTTTTCATCATTCTCTTCCAAAAGCGAGGCTACGAAGAACATGGAGATTGATTCTGACGGTACTTATTGGTTATGGTTGGACCCTGCTAAGTGCTGCTATGCTCTTTATTCCAAGTTGGATGCTGATAAGGTCCTCTTGCAACCATCTCCGTTATCACTACCAAAAGCCTTAAAGGTAATGATGTGACAAAGTAACTTCTCTTATCGCGTTACTTTCTGTTTACATATTGCTTCTGCTCTTTATTGTTAGAACTCGGTTGAGCTAGATGGGCTCAAGAAAGCACATGTACGTGATGGTGCAGCTGTTGTTCAGTACCTTATTTGGCTCGATGAACAGGTACTGACTAGTTTAATAAATATCGATGATAGTTTCATTGACACTCACTCGTCTTTGTGAAACCGCAGATGCAGGAGCTCTATGGAGCGTCTGGATACTTTCTGGAAGCAGAGTCAAACAAAAAGAAACCAACTAGTGAGGCCTCTAAGCTTACCGAATTAACTGTGAGCGATAAGCTTGAAAGTCTCCGAGCTGCCAAAGAGGTAATGTTTTTCAATATCACTGTGAAAGCATCTTTAATATATAACGTTTGTGTTCATGTGGTGTTGCAGCATTTCAGAGGTTTAAGCTTTCCAACTATATCATCTGTCGGTTCAAACGCTGCGATTATTCATTATTCACCAGAGCCTGAAGCTTGTGCCGAGATGGACCCTGACAAAATCTACTTATGTGATTCAGGAGCACAGGTTTATATATCAAAATGATTTGAGTAATTACTATAAAGCTTTCAAATTACTTGCTCTTTTAACATACAATGTCTTTTGGGAGTAGTATCTGGATGGAACAACTGATATAACAAGAACGGTTCACTTTGGAAAACCTTCAGCTCATGAAAAGGACTGCTGCACTGCGGTGCGTAGTTGTAACGTTCTTATCTAATTTGGAATAATAACCAAATATTCTAATGGGGATGATGCATCTCAGGTGCTCAAGGGTCATGTTGCACTAGGAAATGCTCGGTTTCCTAAAGGAACAAGCGGTTAGTCTCTATGATCACAAAATCAATGTTTATTTGATATATTTCTTATTGGCTGTATATCTGAAATTACAGGTTATACACTTGATATTCTTGCAAGAGCTCCTTTATGGAAGTATGGTTTGGATTATCGACATGGTACTGGTCATGGAGTCGGCTCTTACCTTTTTGTTCATGAAGGCAAGTGATAAGAAACCTCCTTTCTTATATGTATCTTATTAATAAATAACTATTTGAAGTTGTAAATATCAACTTAACTTTCTGTGGAAATCATGTTGTTGGGATGATGCAGGACCTCACCAAGTTAGTTTCAGACCTCATGCTAGGAATGTTCCTCTTCAAGCTTCCATGACTGTAACTGATGGTTTGTCTGCAACGAAATCTCGTTATTGATCTTCATCTCTTAAATAAAACTTGGTTTTATTTTAAACTTTTGCAGAGCCTGGTTATTATGAAGATGGGAACTTTGGTATCAGACTAGAGAATGTTCTTGTTGTCAATGATGCTGAAACCGAGTTTAACTTTGGCGACAAGGGCTACTTGCAGTTCGAGCATATCACTTGGGTACTTACTTTCTCACCATCTCCTTACTGTTCCTTGTTCTGTTATCAATATACATGCCTGAG
Source organism: Sinapis alba (assembly GCA_012274485.2). NCBI lineage: Eukaryota > Viridiplantae > Streptophyta > Magnoliopsida > Brassicales > Brassicaceae > Sinapis > Sinapis alba. The sequence continues at coordinate 196,699 of MU105805.1, read as the reverse complement.
TAACTCTCTCTCTATCTTACTGTCTCCCTAGGCACCCTATCAAGTGAAACTTATCAATCTAGAGCAGTTGACACGTGAGGAAATCGATTGGATAAACACATACCATTTGAAATGCAAGGACATCTTGGCTCCGTTCATGAACCAGACCGAAATGGAATGGCTCAAGAAAGCTACCGAACCTGTAAGTGTATTGGTTTGAATCTTTCCTGATGTCTCTTCATTAGATGTTTAGCAATGGCTTATTCACTTCTCTGTTTAGACAAAGATTAGTTTCTATTCAGACATTCACAAAATAAAAGGTTCATGTTTCTTGAACACATGTCTTTATTCCTACAAGATTCTCAGTTAATGTATCTTCTTGGCTCATATAGAAACGTTACGTTTATTACTTTGTTACTAGAAAATTGTGATTTATTTTTTGTTAATTAGTTTTGAGTGAAGTAAGCAGGCTGAGGCGTTGTGAGATTCTTGACAGCTTCCTCTGCTGTCTTTGTCTTCAGTTCCTTAACATTCTTTCTCATCTCTTTCCCTTCTTCTTCATCCATCACTCTCTTCACCACTTCAACTATCTCTTCTTTCTTCACAACTCCATTGCCAACAACAACCCTAGCAGCGATCTTTAGCTCCTCTGAAACCAGCCACGCGTTCATCTTCTGCTCTGAGTACAAAGGCCAAGCTATCATTGGCACACCGTTAACTATACTCTCCAAAACAGAGTTCCATCCGCAGTGACTCACAAACCCTCCCGTTGATTCATGCGCCAGAATCTCCTCTTGCGGGGCCCATCTCCGGACCACCAAACCTATATCTTTAGTCCTGTCTAAGAACCCATAGGGTAAGAAGTCAAGTGGTTCTGTCTGATTCGTGGCTTTGTCAAACATTGACGCAGACGGGTCGTCTTCAGCTGGTGGTCTAACCACCCAAACAAACCTATGACCTGTCAGCTCCAAACCGTAAGCCAGCTCCATTGTCTGCTCGGCTGTTAGTGCCCCACCACTTCCGAAGGAGACATAAACAACAGACTCTTTGGGTTGTAAGTCGAGCCAGTCCAGCACCTCATGCTTCAAATCCGGTTCTGCTGGTCTAACCAGCGGTCCGACAGGGTAAACCGGCACTCCTCTCATAACCCGACCGAGATTCTCTGGATCCAAGAAAGACCTCATCGTCACTGGCTCCAAACTATGACACGTATTCACAAACACCCCATCTGCGGTTGTTACTACCTGAAGCCCAATTCTCTGAGACTCAGCGAGTTCATGGACATAGTTACTCGGATCTTGAACCCGGTCAAACTTAACCGGCCTGCATCCCGGTATAAGTAACGCTCCGTTGATACACAAATGCTTATACAATGTCTCCTTGTCAAGACTCGCCATGTAAACCGTAAGAGCTAGAAACCAAGCACTTGTAGTAACAAGAACATGTTTCTTCGTGATCTCAAGCTCCTTAGCCACAGCTAAAGCTTCCGTGCCCAACAAGTCAACAACGAAAACACTAGGTTTCACCTCTAACTCCATGACCGCAGACCTGATCTGTGGTATTGCCTTCCTCATCATCTCTGCTAGTTTAGTTAAAAGCGAACCAGTAAGATCTTGACCTGATACGTCGAGCTGAATAAACCTGATCACGAACTTTGGATCTTCTTTTTCCATAAGCGTTTTACCAATTAGGGATTTTGAGCGTGAGACATCATCTGTGACTAGGAACACAGTAACACGGTCGAAACCGTGGTGGCTCAAGAGACGTTTGCCAAGTTCTAAGACGGGCACTGCATGGCCCATGCCCGGACTAGCCACTAAAGCTCCATGAAACTCCATTGTGAGTTTTTTTTTTGCTTTCTTGAATTGGTGAAATGAGAATGTGTTAGGTGATTACACTGAATTAGAGTTGAGTATATAGGGAGGAATATAAGACAAAACTGTAATTTAAAAGCTGTGAAAATCGTAACAATGTTATCATTTATTAAACTGAAAAGAAGACATGTTATATAAAATACCATTAATGGAACTGTAATTTGGTTAAATACCTTCATAACATATGGTGGATTACTCAAACGTAAGTTGTTTCTCCTAACGTATACCATACGCTAATATCTTAATTATGTAAAAAATTATATTACCATTTATTTTCATAAGTAAAAGTAATTTTAAATATAGATGCAGTAAATATAATTTTTTTTTAAAAAGAAGCAACACAGTCTCACGTGGCCCCAACGTGGGCCGTCTCAGAGTTCCCTCCCTCATCAAATGGGCGATGAAAATGTTGTCTTGTATCGTGAGAGTTACGACATATGAAAATATGTACTTAATTACAACACGCAATAACAATAATTACACAGTATATATAGTATATAAAATTCATAACGAAATAGATAAAATAAGTGCAAATTGGTTGAGAGAGGTAGTTGTTTTTTTAGGTCCCAGCAAAACAGACCAAGAAAGAGCACATGGTAGGGGTCCATTATCATCCGCTCGTGGAGGTTTCGTTTTATTTAAAACACACCCACAAGGTCCACAACACAACAAAATCTTAATCTAATCACAATATATATTTCATAAAAGAAAACAATTAAAATCTGGAAAAAATCAATAACACTATCTCCAAAACCTTTTCTTAATCATGTGACTAAACACACATTATACCTCCAATAACATTTATCACCATAGAAGAAAACATTGAAGTATATAAACGGAGAATGTAACAGTATATAAAAGGTTCGACCCTTTTGGCTTCGGCCACACGAGCTCCTGTACAATGCCTAAAAGTGGTTCTTTAGCATCTTGTTTTAGTGCCACCGAGAGTGAGCTCAAGATCTTCTACGCCAACTTCATGAATCATTTCACCTTCCCATGGTTTAACAGTAGTTCCATTCTCGAACTCAAACTCTGAACCCCTCACATTCATTCCCGACATCCCCCACTCTGATCTTTTCATGTCAATGTCCATAGAAGTCTGCTGAACAAGGTTAAACGTTGGTGAAGGAGGAGCTGTGGATTGAAAACTGATCCACCTTCCTGAATCCTCTACCGAATCCTCCTCAGACTCGTCACATTCAGGTATCGTAGGCGGTGTTTGGTGACCACCACGGCGAGTAGGACTAGATGGAGCTGAGATAGCGAAAAGCGGATGTTTTAGCAAAGACCCGCCGTTTGGTAACTGTTCTGTGATGAGTTTCCGCTTCGAACCACGAGAGGTGGGAGATGATAAGGGAGGAGTTACAGGAGCACTGTTGGATATTCTAAGAGGAGTAAGGTTTGCTGGAATGGAAGAAGCGATGTTGTGTAGGAAAGGGAGGAGAAGGTACGAGGATGGGTTACCGTCGTAACGAGATGGGCTTGGGAAAGAAGATGAGACAGGACTTCCATGGTAAGAAGGTGCAGGGCTTGGGAAAGCAGAGGATTGTGGACTTGGTTGGATTGATGAGTTCGTGCCTGATAGTTCCGACACTAGTGGCTTAAAACCCTGTTGAACAAATTCAATAATCGCAAGATTATTACACGACATGATGCAGTTTCAAAGTCAAAGTCAACGACTTTGATTGGTCTTAAGACAAGAAGTAACAGAGTTTTGTCCGAATAATCAAAATTTTTACTGTTTTATCTCATAATCTCTCTAATAATTCATATGAATAAATAAAAATTCACAGATCGATGATGAATTGAGACAAAAGAATTGACCTTGCGATAAGTGGTGCCGTCGTCTTCAACGATCCAACCAGCTTCGAGACAAAGAGCTTTAAGTACTTCGTTGTTGTCGCAGTGCTTAGGAAGCTTGTAGTTACCTTGAGCTCTGAGACCAGAGTAAATCTTAGCCGTGATGGCTCTTCTTCTCCTCTCCCTCTTCTTATTGTTCTCTCTCTCCTTCCACGTCGGAGTTCGTCCCGCCGACGATGATCCTCCTCCTCCTCCTCCTCCTGCCGCCATTGAAAAGCTTTGATCTTTTATCTATCTTTCTGAAGTCTTTGTCAGTCTTGGCGCACGAGGGAGACGAGAGAGAAAGAGAGAGTTTCTTTGGTGGTGACTCTCAAGCGGATTGGCTTCATCGTCTCTCTGGTTTTTATAAATAAAAATTCAATCTTTTTTGTTTGTCTCCGCACGTGCGATCCGTGTCTAACTGTGGGACCGGTTATGGAAGTCAGCTTACACGTGTCTAATTAATGTAACGCACGAGCTGTGGTCCCCTCCTTGTTTCCTTTCACTATTCAATGAATTGGTATCTTTTTTTTTCTTCTTATGTATTTTAATTATTTTATAGTGGTATAAACTTATATAGTAATTTTTAGAAAGCGTTGTGAAAATGGTTAAACTGGATATTCTAGTGATAATTTGCATTGTTTTCACAGTTTTAAAACTGACAACATAATTTCATGTCGTCATCTTGTGAGTTTGTAACGTAATAATGTATTTATCCAACTCACAAAAGAATTCTTTTTTTTTTTATGAATAAATATATGTATATGACTTTTCGAGTTGTCTAATCGAAGAGATTGATTTTTTTCCCCTCAATTTTGGTGATCAGTTTGTAATTTTTAGATCAAAACGGTCATATTCAATTTAATAAAATTACTTACAATTTACTCAAACTATTAGATGTTTAATGAAATTTTCCAGTCATCAAGAGGCATCAAAAACCATAAATTTGATGTCATTACAAATGTATCAGTGTAATTAAGCATTAAAAACTGGAAAAGTATATAAGTAAAACACAATTTGGCATCGTGGTCGGAGCACGTGCGGCTCCAGTGAGGCGTGAGCAAAGACAGGAAGCAGAATCCCCAGCTGGATTCATGCTATTATTTACAGCTAACTATGTAATTAAACAATTCTACTTTTTCCTGGTTATTCAACAATTTACAAAATTATATATACTCACCGACTGATTTTTTTTCACAATTTTAAGTTATATATATATCATTTGTTACTGCTTGCCAATTAAATGAGACCATTTTGTGTGTGTGTTTTATATTGTGTTTATCATATTCAACCACGTCTTATCATTCATATTCACAAACCAAGAAAATAAAAAAAGTTTCTAAAGAAAAATACAATAATTGGTTGATGCAAAAAAAATCCCATCTGTCAGTGACTTTGGATCAAATCATTCACGTGGGGAATATTAACAAAATTTTCAAATGGTACGGCGTGGTCATGTACACTTAATCTATAACTTTGATTTAAATTTGATTAAATTCAATTAATCGTGCGGCGTCCATTGAGTCCCAAACCAACTATTCTCACTGTTATTGTTCAATGCATCGGTCAATTCTGTGTGTTTTTGCGTTTTAATTAGTTGTACGTTAAAATATTTCGGTTTCTTATTCTGACTTTACAAAAAAAAATTGAATTCCTCTATTTCTGTATATTAATTATCATTTGTATAATTGTGAAAATGCGTTGTTCGGTATCAATATGATATACTATCTATTTTGTAATGAAGGCAGTCACTTCTTTCAAGCAGATATGATCATGTACATATCCATGAAGACGTACATTCCTAGCACTTGGGCTTGAAACTAACTTGGTCAGGTCCATTATATTCCTAGCATTTCTTATTATTGTCAAGTAATATAGTAAGAAAAAAACAGAGGCTTCTCATCACTTGCCTTCAAGAATGAAAAGGTAAAGACATGATTATTGGAGGATTCTTAGGATTGGGCTTTTAGCGTAATTTAAAATCCGTCTTTATTTAAGAACCGTCTCTTAATTTTTTTTTAATTAAAATTAAAAAATAATTTTTAAATTACGCTAAAAATCATACCCTAAAAATTCCTCAATAAACATGGCCTAAGCTGACTTAGACCAAGTACTATGTTGATAATCCAAACCATACGTCCACAAAAAGAAGCTTGTCCACATCCTCATTCGTCATCATCAAACTCAAAACGAGTTTTGTGTATTTCTTTCCCATGAGCTGAATTTTGTGTATTTACTTCATAATCTATTTTCTCAATTGCATACGTCACAACCTATTGACGTCCTAAAAATAGTACATATTCATGTAAGCATGTTCCTCCGATGCTTCGTCCCTGTAACCATCCACCCACTCAACTACCATTACGTGCCAAAACTGATAATCTTTTCTACTAGTGAAAAATAATCCTTTAATTACAATCCATGATCATTATAATTGAAACTTTTTTTTTTTTTTTTTGGTCAAAAAAAAAAAAAAAAAAAAAAAAAGATCCGATATTATAGAACAGCAGCCAAACTCAATCTCCGGTTAAACTGGAGCTCAAGTTTTGATTTTTTTTTGATGGGTCGTGCCCGAACTCGCTCCGGTTACATCTCCATCGCTTTAGGATTCTTCCGGTCTCTGTTTTCTCGCAACCTCCGTACTAATAACATGAAGATAAAGTTAGCTCCTTTTTGACTTTTTTTTTTAATCCTTTCCAGTGTTGTCTTCTTCGATTGTGAATAGGTTTATACTTTATTGTTCTTTTAGATCGTCTCGTAGATCTGTTTCATTGTCTGTCTGGTTCTGAATCTTGCAAGAGTTGAAAGTTTCCAACTTTTTCCTCTGTTTTTTTTTAATTACAGAACAGGGAAGTTTTTAGGAGTTTCGATATCACTGATTCTGATAAACTTAGCTGCAATCATGGAGCGTGCAGACGAGAATCTATTGCCATCGGTTTACAAAGAAGTGAGTGAAGCTTTTAACGCAGGACCATCAGATTTAGGCTACTTAACATTCGTTAGGAACTTCATTCAAGGACTCGCGTCGCCGTTAGCAGGAGTTCTTGTCATTACCTATGATCGTCCCATTGTTCTTGCGATAGGTACTCTCTGTTGGGCTTTATCTACTGCTGCAGTTGGAGCTAGCAACTACTTCGTTCAGGTAATATGCCTTATCTGTTTTTTTTAAAGATTTTTATAAAGTTGATATAACGTTTTGTTTAATGGTTCTTTAAAGTTGTATAAAATTTTGTGTAATGGTTCTACCTTTGTGAGTTAGGTTGCTTTATGGAGAGCAGTGAATGGGTTTGGATTAGCTATTGTTATACCGGCGCTTCAGTCGTTTATAGCAGATAGCTATAAGGATGGTACTAGAGGAGCTGGTTTCGGTTTGTTGAATCTCATTGGTACTATTGGTGGTATTGGAGGAGGTGTTGTAGCAACGGTTATGGCTGGTTCTGAGTTTTGGGGGGTACCTGGATGGCGTTGTGCTTTCATTATGATGGCAACTCTTAGTGCTGTGATTGGGTTACTAGTTTTCCTCTTCGTGGTTGACCCCAGGAAGCACATTGAACGGTAAAAACAGAACCTCTTCAAACTAGTGAACTTATCTTCTTGAGTAGCCAAACTGATTTTTTTGGTTGTAACTGTGTAGAGAGGAACTAATGGTTCATAAGATATCGGTTTGGAATGATTCATGGGCAGCTACAAAGTCGGTTGTTAAAGTACGGACGTTTCAGATCATTGTCTTGCAAGGAATCGTTGGTTCATTACCTTGGACTGCAATGGTTTTCTTCACAATGTGGTTTGAGCTTATTGGTAAGTGACCAAGCCTTGAAACTGCATTACCGGTCGTAATCTCGAAGCTAACTGTTCTTATGTTTCAGGTTTTGATCATAACCAGACAGCAGCTTTGCTTGGGGTGTTTGCAACTGGATGCGCGATAGGAACCTTGATGGGAGGCATAATCGCTGATAAAATGTCTCGGATTTATCCAAATTCCGGTAGAGTGATGTGTGCGCAGTTCAGTGCATTCATGGGGATCCCATTCTCAATTATCCTTCTGAAAGCAATCCCACAGAGCAGAGAGAGCTACTTGATCTTCTCCATCACTCTCTTCTTGATGGGTCTTACCATAAGTTGGTGTGGTTCTGCGGTTAACGCACCTATGTTTGCTGAAGTCGTTCCTCCCAAGCACCGTACAATGATCTACGCGTTTGACAGGGCCTTCGAAGGGTCTTTCTCGTCCTTTGCTGCGCCTTTGGTTGGGATCTTGTCTGAGAAGATGTTTGGGTATGACTCAAAAGGTATTGATCCTTTGAAAGGTTCATCTGTGCGTGAAGCTGAGGCTCTCTCCAAGGGGCTTTTGTCGATGATGGCTGTTCCCTTTGGTCTCTGTTGTCTCAGTTACACGCCTCTGCATTTCGTTTTCAAGAAAGATCGAGAAAACGCGAAAAATGCGAGTTCTAAAGACATTGAAATGATCTGAGTTTTGCTTATGTTTTTGATTCTTTCAAATACCACAGCATAAACATTGAAACCAAGACCGAATCAAACTAAACAGAACGTTATACAATTCCTTAAACAGAAAGTGATTTTACAGAAAGGAAACAAACAAGCAAAGGGTCTTTTGAGAATAAGAGATACAATGGCGGATAGAGGGTGGTTCCAGTTTTCTTATCTTTCTGCTTGAAGAAGAACAAACCAAAGCATTTGTTAGATACAGCGCGGGAAAAAGGTCTGACCAACATATCCACCAGTCATGGCTCTACGGACATTGGTCTCAAACAGCTTTGGGTTATCCCTTAAGACTTGTGCAGCGTCATGGTTCAAAGGATCTTCAGAGTTGGGTTCCTGTATGAATACACACAACACTCAGTTTAAGAGAAACACTAAAGCTCAGGCTAATTATTTTATTACCGTGAAAAGATGGAAGAGTCCGTAGATAACAGTGTTAATGTTAAGAACAGGCTTCCAGTCTTCACGTAAGATGTTGAGGCAAACGTTTCCTTCCAAATCGATATTGGGATGATAAACCTAAACAAACAAGCAGGTAAGTAAAGATGCAAGAAGAAAGAGGATCATATTCCTAATCCAACCTTGGTTTTGCATTTAACTTTTGGAGCTTCATGAGGATACACAGGAGACACTTGGAACGTGAAAGCAAATGTACCATTGCTGTTATCATTCATAAGAAAGAAACAAATGAGTTTCCTAACCGTTCCAAGTGTGAGCATGAGATATGGATTTTAAAAAAAAAGGCTCTATCTTAACTGGTAGTATCCATCATCAGGTTTAATGGATACTTCAAAGTTCATCAAATCATCTTTGCCATTAGGAAACGAAATCGTACACGAGCTAGGAAGATTCAACTCTGATATATCTACACAAATCAAAGATTGAAACTTGAAGAAGTGATCATAAAATGCAAAAAGCAAGATTTGAAACAATGAAAAACACCTTTGTGAAGACGAAGTTCACCAGCAGATTGTTTCTTGACAGAAGCTCCTCCTCCTCTACTAGCGTTTTGAGCTTGTTCTCTTTGCTTTTCCTTTACTTTAAACAACCCAATCATTGCTTCTGTCTAACAAGAATCAAAGAATGAACGATCCATTTGTAATTTCTAAATGATGATTAAAGCACTAGATTGCTACTTTAGAGCTCAAAGATAGAAACTTTCCTACATAATGAGTCGGGAAGAGATTAAAAAACAAGACTTTCTACATAATCACATAATAAAGAATCGGAAGAGGAAGAAGAAGGGGAAAAAAAGAACACAAGAGAGAATCGAAGGGAAGAAGAAGCTAACACGTTTGGTAATTTCGATAGGAAACGAGATAATCGGAGGATTGAATCAAAGCTCGCCGACGATTCTCTCTCTCTCTCTCTCCCACCGGATTCTCGTTCTCCGAAGCTAACCGACGCGGAGAATGTTGAATTGACAGCTTTTTCTTGACGCGGATTAACAAAAAAAAAAGAGAGAGAGAGAGAGAATCTCACACTCTCCGTGTCTGTGTTGATTCGTCAACTCGGTCCATTTAGACCCATTAGACCCATTAGGCCCATTAGTCACGTAAGATTTTTAACAGCTAAATTTGGCGGTCTTTTTATGAGCCTAACAAACAGATGTCAAAAACCGTTGTCCTTATTAACTCATAATAAGTCTTGAAGAGATTTCTTACACGTATGCATGTTTCATGCCATTTATTAGTAGTTTAGTATTAATCTTCGTGTGATCTCTTCTTCTTTTTATGGACTTTCTTCATTCCTTTGAAGACTTTATGTTAAAACGTTTTCTTCTAAAGTATGGTATTTTATTATTTTGAAAGATTATAATATATCTTCTTAAAAGCTTTATGTACTCATAAAATTTGTAATAAATATTTATGATGACCAAAAAAAAAGATTATGCTGATTTTTTGAAGGAAACACACAACCGGCCAATAATTAAATTTTTGTCCTACAAGATAAAATAAATAATGGAACAAAAATAGTAAAAGAGGAAGATGCTTTTTTTAATAATCAAACATTCGTCATCACCACCACCACCACCACTAGAGGCCCATTCGGTCACACAACCCTATCTATCTATTTCTCCTCTAGCGAGTGACACTAATTAATGGCCAACCCAACTTTAAATTGATTTTGACTCCAATTTTCTCTGAGTCCTATAAAAAAATCATTTCAATTTTTTTCTTTTAATTGTAATCTGAAACTGCAGATTGTTGTTGAATGGCTTCTTCAGTGACTCCTCTAGGTTCATGGGTTCTTCTTCACCATCATCCTTCAACTATCTTAACCCAATCCAGATCCAGATCTCCTCCTTCTCTCATCACCCTTAAACCCATCTCCCTCACTCCAAAACGCACCGTTTCGTCTTCTTCCTCCTCTTCCCTCATCACCAAAGAAGACAACAACCTCAAATCCTCCTCTTCCTTCGATTTCATGTCTTACATCATCCGCAAAGCCGACTCCGTCAACAAAGCCTTAGACTCCGCCGTCCCCCTCCGGGAGCCACTCAAGATCCACGAAGCGATGCGTTACTCTCTCCTCGCCGGAGGAAAACGCGTCAGACCCGTTCTCTGCATCGCCGCTTGCGAGCTAGTCGGCGGAGAAGAGTCTTTAGCTATGCCGGCGGCTTGCGCCGTCGAGATGATCCACACCATGTCGTTGATCCACGACGACTTGCCTTGTATGGATAACGACGATCTCCGCCGCGGAAAGCCGACGAATCACAAAGTTTACGGCGAAGACGTGGCGGTTTTAGCCGGAGATGCGCTTCTTTCGTTCGCCTTCGAGCATTTAGCGTCGGCTACGAGCTCGGAGGTTTCTCCGGCGAGAGTGGTTAGAGCTGTGGGAGAGTTGGCTAAAGCCATCGGCACCGAAGGGCTCGTGGCGGGACAAGTGGTGGATATAAGCAGTGAAGGGTTGGACTTAAACGACGTCGGATTGGAGCATTTGGAGTTTATACATTTGCATAAAACGGCGGCGTTGCTTGAAGCTTCAGCGGTTTTGGGTGGGATCATCGGTGGAGGGAGTGATGAAGAGATCGAGAGGCTGAGGAAGTTCGCGAGGTGTATTGGGTTGTTGTTTCAGGTGGTTGATGATATCTTGGACGTGACGAAATCGTCTCAAGAACTGGGGAAAACCGCTGGGAAAGATTTGATTGCTGATAAGTTGACTTATCCGAAGCTCATGGGTTTGGAGAAATCGAGAGAGTTCGCTGAGAAGTTGAATACAGAGGCACGTGATCAGCTTTTAGGGTTTGATTCCGACAAGGTTGCTCCTTTGTTGGCTTTGGCTAATTACATTGCCAATAGACAGAACTGATGTTGTGTGTGTGTGTTTTTTAGTTCTTGTCGGAATTCTCTCTGATCTTGTTTTCATATCGAATTGTAGAATTATTGGAGAGAAGCTAAAACAGATTCTAGTGTTTGTAATGGCTATCTCATGTGTTGGTATGATTGCTATGTTATAGATTTTAATGTTAAGAGAGATCAGTGATTCTAGTAGTTTTTGTAACAGTTTAGTCAAATGCTTGAAGTTGATGATGAACAATGTGTTTATAGGACAGATACATACGGTTGGATCTCTCTCATCTACTAGATCCGTTAATAATTGTTCAGATTAGATCTTAAAGGTACGAGAAGACCAAGTCGACGTTTTTGCATCAAGTCAACGAGTAAAGCATTGTTGAAAATTATGTACTCAGGAAAGCCCAAGTTAATCATTTTAACCAATCTGATTCTAGTAGTAATGAATTAAAGATGGGCCAAGCCCATATACTATTTCATAACCCAAGATCTCAATCGAAATATTGGGTTTCTAAAGTCTTTCTGTTTTCCCTTATTTTCAGTCCATTGGAAGAACGATTGTCTCTACCACCAACTTTGACGTTAAAAACAACCATTTTTGGACGTGCTCTAGGAACGTACCTTCGTTGTATTTCGATTTTCTTGTTGTCTGTTTTGACGGGTGTTCACTATCTTCAGTAAACAGTGTATATATCACGCGTTACACCATAATGATGAATGGGTAACGTACACACACTCACACAACACTTGACCCCTACATTATGATGAACGGTTTGTTTAGTCTAAATGTTGCAGACTTGATTGTCTCTATCAACTGAAAAATACATTAGTTGTGTAATATTGGGTATAGTTTGAATCACAGAAAGAAAGAAAAAAACGTAGAACCAACCATCACTATCGCTAGAAAAATGTCTGATTTATCCTTAAACTACTATTTGCAAGTGCTAAGTTACAGCTTACAAGTTTTTAATCTTAACATTTTGACATTTATCCAAAAATCTCAATTTCGGTTAAAAATCTTTTTGCCAACTCTTTTGTTGGAATCATGTTCTATTAGACCCGAATCTTAGAGTATATACGATGAGATATTGCACCTGACATTACTAAAATTCGTACATAACTCCCCATTTTATTTATCTTGAATAAATTAAATTTTATGTATGGTGTATAATCTATGGGTCTCGGCTTCCATTCTTTTTAAAATTCGCGTGTCTTGTGGTGTTGGTACATGCAGCATGCTGAAAATTTATGGATTTTTATTCTCAGTTTCTCAATAATATATTTCATGTTTTAATCTACACTTTGATATTTTCACCCTTTTTTTCTTATCCATATGCACCATGTGCATATATTCTTCTAACAAGAGTTCTCAAAAAGGCTATGATATTTATGTGTATATATTCTTCTAACAAGAGAAGAATATTGTATTTAATCGTCTCAGTAAAACTTGGATCTCTTTGAAGATGAAAAGAAGACAAGTCAGAAAATGCAAGGACACGTCTTTGTGTTGAAATTTACTGAGTAACCATATGAATGAATATACACATTCCATAATAAACTTTTGATTGTATATCTTTCTGAGGTGTAAAACAAAAAAATGAAAAATGTGGCAACACGTCACTGTTTCAACATTACCAAATTTGCAAATATATATCATAAATATTATCCCTTTCAACATTATCAATTTTAGAAGATATTATCATAAAAGATTTGTTTCCTTTTTACTCAGTTAAAACCATAAAACAAAAACAGATTGACTACTAACAAATCAGATGTAAAAAGAGGATAAAACAGAAATATGTGGCGACACGTTCGTGACTTAATTTTTTTAATTATGTTTTCAGTTGCAGTCAAAGAAGTTATTAAGATACATTAAAAAAAACGTAAATGTATTAATCGGACGGCTATGGAGGCACCGCAAGCTTTCACCAACCAAGATCAATCCACGTGGACGGTGCGAAACAACACAAAGCATTCACAAAAAGGCAGCGTATATAGCATTCCTGGTGATAGATATCAGCTGACGTGTAGAGGGGTCCACTTGTTTAATAAATTTTTATTGTTTTTAAGACAAGAAACAAAACTAAATTGTAACAAGGAAGACTTTTGTTAAAACCTATATAAAGCTCTCTTGCTTAGCTATTCATATATTCAAAGTACATCGAATTCAATTTCGATTTTATTTTATTTTATTTTATAACAATGGCTATGAGGAAGCTTTTGTCGCAGCGTTTGTTCAATGTTTCGAGAATGGCGTCTCAAGGTCTCATGAACTGTAGAATCTCGTCTTCTTCGTTAGCCGTGCGAACCAGGGTTCCTAAAGAACCAGGAGAAGCCACCGTTGATCCGGAGCCTGGTGAGTCATGGTCATGGATGGATAAGACTATGAAGATGCCTTTTGGGGAGAGTCTGAGGGAGAAGCTTCGAGAAAACGACCGGATACGATTAGACGGACTTTTACCTCCGGTGAAACACGCGGCGGCGGCGGAGGAGGAGACGGAGGCTTTGGGGCTTACTGTGAAAGACGTGAAGAAGTTGCTTAGAGCTGCGCAGATCGAGGTGGTGAAAGCAAAGCTGATGGAGACAGGGAAAAGCTGGATGCGTTACGCTGAGTTCGTTCTTCTTTGCAATGATTCTTGTTTGGATCCTTCTCAAGGGCCTTGGATCGCTAAGATGCTTGATGATTCAGGAAACGTCATCGTTTTGGGTGATTACGTTTGCTTAAGACCTGATCAGGTAAACATAATTGATTTTTGTGTTTTATGAGTGGTTCTCTGTTTTTAATGAATTATTTTACCAAACGTTATCTGTTTTTTGTGTGATTAGGTAACAAAATCTATCGAGGGTCTGCTTCCTTTACCACAGATTCGTAACCCAAACGACCCAAGAAGAAAGGAGCTGAAAGAGCTCGAAGCTATAAAGAAAGTCATTGACGTGAAAGCACATTCATTGGTGAGAAGAGAGCTTTGGGCTGGTCTTGGTTACTTGATACTCCAAACCGCAGGTTTCATGAGGCTAACGTTCTGGGAACTCACGTGGGACGTTATGGAACCAATCTGTTTCTATGTCACATCTGTATACTTCATGGCTGGTTACGCTTTTTTCCTTAGGACAGCGAAAGAGCCTTCTTTTGAAGGGTTTTACGAGAGTAGGTTTGAGGCTAAACAGAGGAAACTGATGGCGTCTCAAAATTTTGATGTTGGGAGGTATGATGAGCTGAAGAAGATGTTTAATCCAAAGCCTTCTTCAGCTGCTGTTTCCAAGATTCTTGGAGCTTTACATAACTAATCTTTGATTAAGGTGGCATCTTGTTCGATTCGATGTGTCGTTGTCCTAACCTGAGAAAGATAAATTAACAACCAAAAATTGTGTGAAAAGAATATTCGAATAGGTGCGGCTTATATACCAATAACATTTGGAGAGTAGAATAGATTATCGAATGTTGTTGTATTATGTAATGAAAACTAAAAAACTATTACTACCATATATTTTTTCCAACAATATCTCCATGCATATAAGCATCTATTATTTCTCAAGTGAGAATTTCTTAATCTTTTAAATTGGATACGATTATTGTTTTTACTGCTTTCTTTTCACTTCATCTTGCTGATCAACATTACTGTTTGATATAGAGTAGTAGCAGTAGAGACCTCTGCTCTTCTTTATTTACGTTCTATGGAACATTTTTGTTGATTTTAAGGTTGTATTGAATGTATATCTCCTCTTTCGGTGCTAAATGAACTATAATTATCATCATATTTATAAAGATTCGTAGACAGACATACACTCTCGAATCGATACTTAAAAATCAAATGGTGACTGAGATGCAAAGAGTGATTCACGAAACAAAAGTTTTGCTTGCTTCCACATAGTCTCCATAGCCATGTTCTTCTTCTTCTTGGTCTTTTGAGCTGTTTGTCCTACAATACTTGTAGTAGATATACTGCAATATGATCTGTTTTGATGTTTTTTTTCTGGATTAAGGTAGCAAAATAAAATTTAATTGGAATGGGATGGGATGTCATTTTTAAATTTGGCGCTGTGAAAAAGGTTAATAAAAAGGATACAAAAAGATCGAGTAGGACGCAGACAATAGCATCAAGCAACCAAGGGAGATTTGCTTTGATACTATCCCATTCAGTTGTTCTAACAAGAATACTACCAACGTATGTTGCATTGGCTACAAGCGCGAATATGAACATAAGTGGATTCAAACCCTGCCCATTATCCAAAACATATTGTTAATTAGATCATATACTACTGTAATGATTTGTCTGGTTTGGATATTTACCTCGACGCTTCCTCGTTTGATCTAGTTGTATAAAAGTATCGTCCACACCCAAAATTAGATTAGTATCATAAACAATAAGCAAAGAGAAGTAAGGATCAATCAATGCTTACATTGAGCCAGATCTGAGGGATGCGACCACCCATGTAAATGGATGCCATTAACCATCCCAACCATTGTCCCAATGCGCTATGCTCAACTCTTCTTTCCTATATCGAGACAACAAATAATGTTATGAAATAATTTCATTTATACAATATGAAAGTAACGAAATATTATTATTATAAGCAGTTACACACATTTATAAGCCGTCTGCTTGAAGCATGTGCATACTTTTCCGCTAGGCTCTTGACCTGCAGAGGAAGACTAACGGATGCGGCTAAGAACGTTCCAAAACCTGCCTGAGAGGAAGAAGTTCAAAACGTGTCAATCATTGTTCTTTTTCCCTAGAGTGGTTTTTAGTTTCCAATAAGAAAATAATCGAAAACCTGTCTTGGGATTGGTCTTGGTTGGGTAATGGTCTTAGCCGTTACAACAGGAAGCGTCGACATTGTCTCATCTTCGTCCGAGGAAGAACCACTATCTATTGTCATGGCCGGAGGTCCACTCTTAGCCACCCGAAAATACGACGTTCTTAAAGGCGGTGTACCGCTTCCGGCCATTGATCTCGCTGACCTGAAAAATGTTACATCCTATCAATTTAAAATGTTGTTTAAGAATTTTTATTTTATTTCAAAAATGATGTTTTTACTTTTTAGACAAAATTTAATATTAATTAAAATTTGTGATCAATTACAAAATACTATATAATTTTTTTTATTAGTTAAATTTATTTTATTTAATGATAATTGTATATAACTAAGAGTAAGATAATGCATTTATAAATGATTTTTGTCAAAAACTCGTAATCAAGTTAGAGTGAATCTAAACATTTTTACTAATACGTACGTGTAATAAAACTCTTTCCGAGGAGAAGCTTTGTAAGATTCTCCTGGGATGGAAATGGCAGATCCTATTGTCTTTGGTGGGTTTAGTGGTCTCTTCTCTTCATCTTCTTCCTCCTTAACATAATTTCACACCCGCATCAGAGTATTAAAATGTATACCTAATAGTGTAATTAGCTTTTAATTTTTTTAATTAACATAATTAGTAGTACCTTTTCACAGATCTTGGTGTGTCCATGTGTACAAAGTCTGTAGATGTAGTCGTAGTAAATTGTCTGGATCACCAATACCACGGTGCTCACTGTGTAAAGCTAAAGAACAAGTTAAGAAAATTACAAAAAATTAGAACTAAATTAAACAGTCGAACCAAAATAAACAAATAGTACGATGTAATGAAAAATGACACGTAAGCTTTATAGCGACAGATGTTTATGCGGCGAGTAGACAGCGATTTTACCAAGGCTGTGTAGAACTGAGTCGGCAACTACAATAATGAAAAAAGGAAAAAAAGGCAAAGTGAGAAAACAACAATTAAGATTTAAACAATTATATGGTTGTGCAACTTACGGTAGCTGGTTCAAGGAGACAACCGATGAGATTGAAAATATCACTGCACCGATTGATAAAAAGTCGTAAAAAATAACTAAAGTTAGAGAGATCTTAGAGTTCATTCCGTTAAATAATAAATAAATATATAATTAATAAGAATTGAAGATGATAAGAGTGTACGGACCCAGCGACCCAAGCGAGGAGGAAGGTGAGAGAGACACCATGACTGGACTTTGTACGGAAGTTAGTAATGATCTGAGGAATCTCTGCCACGGCCCAGCAGATAAGGCTAAGGATTCCAAGAGTGAACGAGACCTCGTCGTTCATGTTACAAAGACAGTCATCGAAGTATCTCTCCACCCATCTTACACATGTCTTCTTCTCTTTCAAGCAGTAACCTGCATAAACCATCATCTCTCTATATATATCTAGGAGAGCTCTCTCTTTATGTATGTAATTGTGTGTGTATGTTTCTCTATCTCTCTTGGTTATTTTATAGCATTATGGGTAAGGAAAATGACAAATCGTATAAAGGAGATAGGAGAGAACGATATTATGTATATTAATTCATATACATGGGGACCATTTATTTTTTTATATGATGAATTGTATACCGGGTCTGCGGAAAACTATATATTAATTCGCCACCAAATCTATGCTTGCTACTTTTTTATTACATTGATCGCTTTACTACATTGACTCGAGAAGAATTAGCTAAATATCTTTAGTAATTGGAGGTCAAGAGGTAATAATAATGTGATATATACTGGTTTTTATAACCCAAACCAAACTTGTCAATAGATTAATAATAATCGTCTCTACATCGTTATCGTTAGAAAGAATAAAATCATCAAACTAAAAATGCAATCATCCCAAGGAAAAATGAAAGATAATACTCTTTCCATTGTAAATTTGTCGTTTTAGTTTTGTACATTAATTAAAAATAGTTAAATATTTAATATTAAATTTCCATGATTTTTCTTTTCTTTACAAAAAAATATGCAAAGGATAAAAATAAATTAATAACGAAAATGATATCGAATTTTGAAACAATATTTATTTTATAATAAAAATATTTTACAACGATATTTATTATGAAACATATGAGTAATATCATGCACCTAATCATGCACATACAAAATAATTTCAAAAATTTAGGTATGAGAGAGTGAAGACAACGGTCGAGGGTATGATCAATGAGAATATTCTCTTGTACATATTTGATGCTCTGCTGAATTTCAGATCTTCAACCTTTGTAGTACGTTTGTTAGGTATATTCTTTTTCATGATTCTCCAGCACTTGATTGAGTAATATATACATTTACGTGAACCAAAGCATAATATCCAAGAATCATCTCATTAATAAGAAAAAATGCCTGATGTGTGAAAAATCTTCATCGTCAATTATGTTATGTATCAGTCTCCTTTGATTATTTTTGATTTATTTGTCAAAGAATCACATAATATGTATATATGTACATAACTGTTCGGTTGGAAAACTTAAATTGAGTTTAACCAAATCTAATCCGGTTTGGTTGTTCTTGTCCACTACCAATACTCAAGTCCAAACTGTTCGATAAATGAAATTGGACTAGACTCCATGATGTTGACGTTGTAAAAGTGAAAAGAAAATGCTGTAAAATTTTCGAAACATTATTAATCAACCTAGTTGCATTTGATTGTTAATTATGATTACTATTAAACTTTATTTTTGTATCTTTCCCCTTTTTATTTGCAAAGCACTATTCGTTAGATTGGAAATAATTACTACTTGCCAAATGGTAATAAATTTTCGAAAAACCCGACAACTTTTTTTAATTTGTAATTTTTGGCGTATGCATATTTGTACGATTGCCTGCATCAAAAGAACGGTCCATGTTTTCTTACCGAAATAATTATATTTTCTAAAAGAATAAACGAAGGTGCCATGTAGACTGGGTGGTGGCATCATGTTACGATGGTGATGACATCTTTCATAAACACTTGACTTTGGAATTAATTAATATCTTTACTGTCGTGGTTACTGGATGTTATATAACAATAATACCTCATGTGACGCAGTAAAACTTTTAACAGTTACAAAGTGTAGTACGCTGTCGCCACTTTACATTGCTTGACAAGTCACCGTTAACGATCAATTCATTAGCAATAATTTCTAAATGAGAGTAATCTACCAACCATTAAATAAATAGATATAATGATAATGATATTTAGAGAAATTGAAATAATCTAGAAAAGAAAGAAAGAAACGGCGACGAGGCGCCGCGACAAGTAGTAAGAGTAAGTGGGGAACACGTGTGATCATATCATCCTATTCCTATCTCTTTTGTCCTCAGCTCTATCTCTTATGTCTATCTTCAATTTTTCATACCCATCTTCACTTTGGTTTTGTTCCTCACTTTCACTATCATTTTTCTGATAATATCTTCTTTAACCCTTTCAAAGTTTAATCATTGAGAATTCTTAACTTCACTTAATACTTATAACACGTGAACATCCTATTATTCACTCTAACATATCACTTTGGTGATTATGTGAGTATATATACTTGTTAGTTAAAAGATAAGAGTATATATTCTCATAATTAAATTGTTTCTATCAAATAGATGGCATGCATGCATGTATACTTGTTAATATTTTAATCTTTTATATAGACAGATCAATATTTATACGTTTCTACGCTTTTGGCCTTCGTGACTTCGTCCTCTCAGCGAATAGAAAGCCACAATATAGAGTCATAATGTATATACAATGTACATATACAAGTCTATCCATCTTCCTTTTTTCTTACGTATATGGATTCTCTATCCATTTTTTGGTCCACAAATGTAATAAAGCCGAAACACCGTTTCTAATAAAGCATAAGCTTCTAAGTATACCTCTTCTGAAAAGATTGTTGATTTTAGAAGTGACTTAAATTACTAGTAAAAGTTCAACGGTTGAATATGGTCTTCGTAAATATAAGAAAGATAGATTCGTGACATTTGGAGGTGCGCCGCAGCATTCACGGTATGGTATACTTTTTAGAATTAAGATAAATATTTTTGTTGAGATAAGGATCTTTTTTTTTGAACTTAAGATAAGGATTTTTGTTACCGGGTTTTAAAACTAGTTTGAAAAGGAATTTATGAGAATGCAAATTATTTACAGCACTAGACAAGTATTTATTTCAATTGTATTTATTTTTAAGTTTTTTATTTTTTATTCTCTCCGTTTTATAATTAAATGTTGTTTTAATATTTTATGCATAATTTATTAATTTTATTTTTTAGTTTAAATTTTTAATTAATTGAAATATATATGATTAAATGTATAAGTAATGATGTTTTTATATAAAAAGTATATAAAATTTAATATTTTTTTAATTTTGTGTATAAATCTACAAAAGAGTGAAAAGTAAAGTTAACTAGCCTTTTCCTTTTTTTTTTGGGCAAAAGTTAACTAGCCTTATTTCCAATAAATATAGCTATTTTTTTGAAATAACATAATGGTTTTGATTTGTCCACACAACCTTGATGTGAAAGTTCGTGGGCATAACAAGACAAATGCATGTAAATAATGTATACTTGGAGGTAGAAACTTTATGACTCTTAAATGTGTATATTGAAACTATACATTTTCCCATTTTCCCTCAGTTTATACTCTAAAAACTATAAACAATCCTTTTGTTTTTCTCATTATCATTTCAAATCCCATCAAGGAAATGTACCGGTCAAGCGAATGTGGTCGAGAGTTCGCTTCAGACCATGTGTAAGAACAGCTTGGTTACCTTGCCTGAACCCATCCCCATATGCCGATGAAGAATCTGACTCTATCTGGTGCTTGAAAAACTCACCAAGTTTCTTCTCAAAGTCAGACCTCTCCCCTTTCTTGGACGATGCAGTTGCCACAGCAGATGAAGACGAAGAAGAAGAAGATGCAATATCTATCAATGTAGAGCCAGCATAAGTCTCAGATTCCAACCACATGTGAGCTAAAACCTGACATATCCCTTCTTCCACTTCTGGTCTAAGATTTGGATACCCTTCACAAAACACCCCAAAGAGTAATTATTTGAAACTTTAGTGGGAAAGGGAGTGTCTTCAAATTACCATTTAATCGAAGCCATGCATGCATCATCTCATGAGCAAGGATTGATCCAGTTAACAAACTGTACTAAGTATAAGGTCTCATCAAGACAATGATTCGGTTTAGGAGTGTGATGAAAAGTGTTTATTATTTTACTTACCGGGGAAGTCCATATAAAATGAGAATAGCAGTGACTTCACAACGGCGCACCAGCCTGCAAGGCTCTGTGATCATGTCTATCAACTTGTAGCCTGCCCCAATCTTTGGTCTCCTCAGCACCTACATGAATAATAATATTCTCTGATTCAAACACAAGTTGTGGTTACTGTAAGCTCTTTATGAAAGTGAAGAGTGATATACAGTGGTGACAGTTTGTTCTTCCGACAAACAAAGTCCTCTGGTTTCAGGTAAGTGATGGTGTCCCTGCAAGAAAATGAGATAGAAGTAAGTTGAAATAAATGAGCTAGAGAACAGAGTGTAAGTGGCGGTTGGGTTTTACATGTTTCTCTCCTTCCATAGCTTCGTTTAAAGCTGATCTCTCCACCAAGAGCATAGGAATCTGCTGTTCCACTTTCATGTGTAAGCCTTCATAAAACTCACGTATCTCGAGATACAACGGTTGGCATTCATGAGTGTCCATAATGGCTGAGTCTAGACATTCAAGACACAGTTTTCTACCATCATCAAGTATGAGATACTTTGTATCTTTCGGCTGTAACCATGAGCCAAAGAAAAACATCATCGTCACATTTCAATTTTCCAAATAGTAGAGAAATGTTATAATCGAAACTGACCTCCATTCTCTCACAGCTACAACATCTAGGAGTTCCATCACGTTCATGTGAAGGACAATACTTTTGCATCCAAAAGGGATGTGCTCTGTACTCAATGAGACCAGCTGAATTTGTCGGAATCTAAAGAAGTTTCAATTAAAGCTTAGTATCAAAAGTTTGCATAAGATACAATGAGAGGGGGAGAGAATCACTCACAAAGTTATGACAAACATCACATTTTGGATGATGTTGCTCCTTGTAACATAGTTTGTGATAAGGCCGGTTTCCTGACATTGAGAACTGCAAAACAAAACTTTAGTATTCAAAAAAGATTCAGGTCAATGATTGGCTTTGGTACCTCATAGTCTATGATGGGTTTATCACAAGCATTACAGCAAAAACATTCAGGATGCCAAACGCCACCCATGCAACTCAGAAACCTTCCATGTCCAATCTCAGCTCGGCAACCAGTGCATATCCTCCAAAACAATAAACAAAGAACAAATCAACATTGCAGCAAATTTTTATAGAATGATAGTGTCTCTGAATCTAAGTGATGATGTAAGTAGTTACCTAGATGGAACAAGGAACGGGTATGATGGAAACACACTTCCAGAATCATCATATCGAGGAGGAGATCCCACATTCATACTTTCTTGAAGAGCCTTTGCGAGTTGCTCGTCTTCCTCCAGTTGAGCTTTGGCACGCCTAACTTCCTCCTCTTCTAATCGAGCTTTCGCAAGCTGTTTCTCTGTCTCTTCTAGTTCAGCTTCAGCTCTTCGTTTCTCTTCTTCCTCTATTTGAGCTTGAGCTACTTTTTTTTCCTCTTCTTCTTCTTCTGCTTCTAGCTGAGCTCTCGTGTATTCTTCATCATCATCATCCTCATCTTCATCATCATCATCATCTTCTTCTTCAGTTTCAGATTTGTATTCTAAAAGAAAACAGAGCTTTTAGCAAAGGTAAAATTTTCACACAACTTTTCAGCGAGTAGATAAACCTCTTACCGATAACTTTCTTTCCTTTGTCATCATGTGGAATTACATGTTCTTGTTCAGAAAGGGAGAGTGCAATGGCACATTCAATTTCTTCTTTGTCAAAATCAGATCCATCCTGAACTCAAAAAATGTCATGTCTAAATGAAAAAGGTACAAAGAAGATAGAGAAGAAGAAAAGATAACTCTCATCTCATATACCGCAGAATAAGAAGGAGTGTCCAAGCTCCTATCCTCTCTATTGTATCTTCTGTTAACTTGACCATCTGAATACTTACGGCTAGAGCCCTTAAGGATCTTAGTAAGCCACCCCATTGGCACCTTACCTGCATAGAGAAACACATTCTTAAGGTATCCAAAGAAGAGAAGAAGAAACTCCATTTCTTCTTCTTTTTTTAAAAATTATTATTCTTCAATTTAAAGCATTTAAGACATCACTGGTAACAAAGAATCAAACTGAGATCAAATAAATATCCAACAAAAGAAATTGATTATCCAGGAAAACAGAAATTGAAGAAAGGTATAAATAAAGGATTGCATCAGAATAATAAAAGGGGTTACAAAATCTTGAAGATTGGATTGAGATTAAGTTAACCAAAGTAAGGAGTTTATTACAAAGCAAACCCAAAGTATCCATTTTTCTCATAAGCTAAGGTTTATCCAAATCATTATCAAACCAATCGACCAAGCTCATAGGGGGAACAGAGACATTCATCATTCTAAATACCCAGTAACAAAAATCGAAGCTTTCTAAAGTACAAGGCCATGAACAGAGCATAGAGAAACCAGAAGTTTACCTGAACGAAATGATGAAAATTGACAAGATTAGATTGAGAATCGGATCAGTAAAGAAAACCCAATAGACATGATTGTTCAACTTCTCTCAATCACCTAATAAAAATCAAGACTTTTTCTTAGGGAATTAACTGACAGCAGAAAAACAGAGAGAGGAAGGGAAGGGAAGGGGACACTTGAATTCGAAGCAAAAGCCTTTAGCTTTATGCTGACCCGTGGCTGTTAATTGTCTTAAAAAGCGTGAAGAAAGCTTTAATTAATGAAGGGGATAGAGAGAGAGAAGGATGAGTAGAGAATAATCTCCATTAGAACACACTTAAAGGTCACAACTTTAATGACAGAGAGATATAGAGAGAGGATGATGGGGAATGGCTACAAATGATGTTATTTGGGTTAAGAAGGTCAAGCAAGTGGGGGGCACTTGTAAACAAAAATCAAATGTTTTGAAAAAATTAAGAGAATTGATGTTTACTAGCATTACCACTATTTACACATGATCTTTGACTCTTTTTATTTAATACTCCCTCCGTTTCACAAAGAGTGTCACTTAGACACATTTCACATATATTAAGAAAATGATTGAAATGCATTTATGATTGTATTAATTACACCTATTTGACCAGTAGTATTTGAGATAAATAGATTTATTTATAAAACCAATGCATTTTGCAATTAATATTAAGTTATAAGTTACATTGAAATCTAAAATGACATTCTTTGTGTAACAAGAAAAAAGTGGTAAAATGACACTCTTTGTGAAACAGAGGGAGTAGTACTTGGTGATTTTTATGTGATATACCCAAAAATAAAGTAAAAATAAATAAATTATACTTTTATAAAAAATTGTTAATATTTTAAATTTTATTATTTACTTACTAATATTTAAATTTAATTTAAATAACACAATTAAGATAAATAAATTTATATCTAGAACAAAAAAATATATAAAAATTATAAGTATAGGTATATTTTTATGTACTTTTTAGTTGAAATATATTAAACTAAACTGTATAAAATTAAGAGAAAATTTTGTTAGAAATAAAATTATATAATTATCTAAAATAAAATAGTATAACTTTTTTTCCACATAACTTGTAGTGTCGTAATTAAATACTTTTGAATCCAAATTGCTTACCAATTCATAGTTTGTATGCCACTAAACCACTAACACATGGTTATCTTATATATTCATCGTTTTGATCACTATTTTCTTCTTCATTAGCATCTTATCTTAATATCTAGTATGTCACATAAGCATGGTTACACAAAAATACAGACAAACATTAAAAGAAAGATAAATATATCAACTTGAAAATTGTTAAGTAGGTAAGGTCATCTAATAGTTGATCTAGGTCGACCTAATGCATTATTATTACATACGACCAAATGAATTGGAAAAATATATTTTTGGATGATTTCAATGACAATCCATCGCCATTGCGAGATTAATAACATTGTGGTTCCTTATATTATTATTTTATTTTGTGGTCGACAGATATTTGATTTGGTTAGAAGGGTCAAGAGTATTCGGTAGGTTACATCAAGCAATCAAATTTGATAAACAAAACAAAGATGAAAAACGTGTATGTTAATGTATTTAGCGGATCGGTAAAAGAATTAGGTACTTATCTATTCATAAAACGATTAATATAAAAAAAAAACTATTTATATATTTTCTTTTTCTTTTGATAATTTATTCTGATTGTTTTAGTAGTAGTTGAACTAAATGACGTTGTGTATATTGTGATCCCACTCACTTCTTACGCAAGCAATGAGTAAATTCCTGCAACGGACAAACTTATTTGTTACAGTTTTGTCATCAAAGTTATCAACTGGCTTAAAAATAATCCAATTTATTCACAAAATATAAACTCCTCGTTGACCATAGTTAAATTCAGTGGCCATCTTACATTTGATATCACTAACACAAGTAATGAAACTTAACTAGTCTTCTTAAGGCCCATATAGAATTAGGCTTATGAAACTAAATTTGGGCCGCATGTAAGCACTATAATATGAAGCCCACAAATCGAACCCACTGTTCTTTTAAGACTTATCTCTCACATTACTCCACTCATCGACCATACCTAAAAAAGGAGTGAACAAGATTTTTGAAGCTACGTGATGATTGATGAAACAGGCTGTCAAGCTTAAGCAATTGAAACACGTCGCAGATTGATACATGGACCACAAATTCTCACGTGGCCGTGGCCATCCCTTGCCGGGGTTTCCACGTGAACCAATCAAACTAAGATGTGTTCTAAGTTTCTTGACCATTTTTATAGATGTGAAACTCAGAATAAAGCCTCGAGTCTTTTTTTTTTTTTTGGTCGACAGCGTCATGCATGCATGAACATTAAATAAATAATCCCAATGAGTTTCATTTATATATATATATATATATATATATATATATATATATTATACAGGAATTTTAAGGTATGTGGCTACATTATGTATTCTTTCAACCGATATTTGACGAAATAGACCGGTGAATTATATACTTATAAAAGATCCAACAACTACAAGATGTTCCTAACTAATTGTTGGTGTTATATGATACTAGACGAGGATATAAACTATATATTCCCATTGTAATATTTTGATGTAGGTTTATATTATGCTATTGAAATCCAAAAACAAATGTAAATATAATATTGGAAAATGGAGAGGCTGCAGGACATGAGAATGTTGGTCCCTTGGACCTTCCCACCTAAAACCATTTTTGCTTCTTTGGTTTTTTCTCGACACAAGAACGTTAATTCAAATTCCCCCCCCCCCTTTTTTTATCACGATTGTTCTGGTTTTTCGTTTCTTCTCAGAATCAGGAAACACTAACTTAATTTTGAGCTGATATATTTTTAAAGCGCTGCATTCTTGAGTATGTGATTTCAGATCCCAGAAAAAATTTCTAAGATATTTTTAACACATTAAAAGCGTTTGCCTTCCTATGTTGATATAATAGGTAATTATTTTCAAAAAATATTTTATTCTCTTTGGCTAAGTCAAAAGTCATTTTCTGTACAGCCTTACATAGTTACAACTTACGTTTACTATTTGTCATAGTCATGCCTGGCACATGAATTAACTCGCTTAGATGCTGAAATATTAAATAATCAAAAGACAAAAGACAAAGACAAATAATTTCGTTCCTTACCCCTTTTCACTAATTTACTAACCAGTGGGGATGGATGTACTATGGTTTATTGTATAACCTTTTCACGTACGTACAATTATCGACTATGATTATTTTGATATAATGTGTATCCGACTCTCGATCTTTATATCTTACTCCTAGACTCCTAGTGTTATAAAACTGAAAGATATAATGATATATTTTGTTATAAATTATAAATGTATGATTTTTACACAAAAACATGTGATTTGTAACGGAGATTTGCAATGTGCAAGTACATATTAACTATCAAAGAACCAAATAGTAAATCTCGATTAGTATATAATTTAGTTTTTGTATTATTTAGATAGAAATCAATATATATATTGTTACCTTCTAGTTGAATTATATTAATCTTCAACTATACTGTAACTATAGATTTATTTCGAATCTAGTTGAACCATATTTTGTTTACAAGGAAGTTTTTAATATTCAAGAAAAAAAAAAAGAAGTTTTGGTAACCAGCTTATGGAATTGTCAATCTTTCAAAAGCATAACCTCAGACGTTAATCTACTTCCTTTTGCTAGACTGTACTTTTAGAGTTACCGACTCTGAACCTAGTGCTAGAACTATAGTGTATACCAGATGTATTCTTATTACTGATCACACTACTCAATGATATGTTTTGGGGAGAATCTTACATTAGACATTCTACATCCTAGAACCTACATGACTATTTATGCCAAAGCATAAATACCATCTTTAATCAAAAGCCTTTAGATGTTTAGGAAGTAAGTTACTGGAATAATGATAAAACAAACCAATAATTAAGATAGTTGTGAGCAAAACTTCAAATAAACATGCCATGATGCCTAGATTTTGATAGTTTTAGTAGACACACATACGTTTCATGTGTACGTTTGTATTTAAAGAACAAATGAATTAATAATTCACAAAGGCAAACCTAAAAGCTAGTGAGCTCGTGGTCACACCATTAAACAAAAAACACTCTGAAGTTGCAAAAATAACAGTATTAAAAAGACAATGATAAAAACATAATAAAAGAGAGAAAATATCATAAAGTCTATTAAATAAAATAAAAGAGAAGATAAGATAAACTAAAATAAAAATAAAGATGAAAGGAACAATTAGACACCAAAAGGACAAGGAATAAAAGGGACCATCGCTGCCATTTTCACAACTCTCTCTTTGGTCTCACTCTCTCATTACTCATACATAAAAGAGTAATTCCCTTAGATAGCCTCTTTTAGTTTGTTTGTCCCAAAAATAATTTTTAAGGAGGAAAATGACCAAAATGTTTTTTTTTAAGCTAAAAAATTCATTTATATGCATTTATCTCCCAAGGGTTAACTAATTTGGACTTTAGAGTTTAGAGTTAAGGGGTGGGTTTGGGGTTAGGGTTTCAAATTTCAAAAAAAAAATAAAAAAAAAATCAAAATTTCAAAAAAAAAAAAGTCTATTTTGGTCATTTTATTTTTTGAGGGCTATTTTGTGACAAAAACTTGAAAAGGACTATTTAAGAGAATTGCCCTACATAAAAATCAAATTTATAATTTGTCTCCTTCTTATCTATTTTTAACCACTTAACATCGTATTATTAAGTTTCCTGAAAGCGATTCTCCTTTACAGAACCAATAAAAATAGACGAATTTACATGAAAAACAAACAAAATCTCCGTATTTTCTCATTTTTGCAAGACTTTATTGTATTTATATAACTCTAGATATATGAATGTTTTATGTGAGGTCGAAGAGCGAGAAACGTGTATAGAAATGGAAGAAGATAATAAATATATTGAAGGTTAGAGAGACTTGACACCATTGAAGATATAATAAAGCAGAGCAATAGGAGCCATTACAAGTTGGCTTTGGTGGGTAAAGAATATAAATGCCTAAAGAAGAAGATCCTCCCCAACAGGTGCGAAAAAAAGGAAGGTTCGGCACGTAAAGGATGGTTGTGCGTACGTGTGAATGGAGGGTGGGATTCATGTGAGCTATTCACCCTATCAACTTTATTTTTAAGAGAACCATTTTTATTTCAAAACGGAAAATAAAATTAAAAATAAATTAAAAGAGAAACATATATCGGTAGGAGAGAAGAAGCTGTCAATTGTCATTCCAGGTTTGTAGTTGGAACTTTTTTTAAAAAAATATCGTTAGTAAAACTAAAAACAAAATTATGAACATATCTTATGAGTAATTCTTTTACAAATTTGCAATGAGTGTATATAAATAGTGTTACCCAGGAAAAGCCACGTGGATTATTAAAAATTTACTGACAAAGTTATCCAGAATTTGCGTGCTGATATGATCTTGACATGATAGATTCCAACATGGTGTCATGTCACATTAAATAAATCCCAATGTATGAGTGGACTTACACTTTTGCTTTCGTCATTTGCATTAATTATTTATTCCTATTATAGACTTATAACCTACATTGCGATATCAAATATTTCTCGACCCGTATGTGAGATATGCACGACAATTCAAATTTGGTATTGTTATTTTTTTTAGTAAGACATACGTGATACGAAATAAATCTTCAGTTAAAGAAAGAACTCCAATATACATATAAACCATGTACATTAAAGTTAAAAGATTTGAAGGAAGCTACATTGCTATAAGTTTTGATGAGTTCAATGGAAAAAGTCGATTGTAGTCTTTAGTTAGATGCCTAAACTGTGGTTAGAACTTAGAATCAATTGATTATGACACACTTATTTGTCTCGGAATAGTGATTACGACTTTTATTGAATCGTAATCTTCGGTTGCAGGAAAGTTAATTTGATCTTTGGTTGTATATTATAAGCTTACTCTATTACATTTAAAATGATATATCTGGACATCGTTCTCTTTTATATTGGTTTATTAGTTTTTATTGTGGTTAGGAATGATTGATGCTAAGGTGTGTAATGCAATATGAGGAGTAAAAATGTAACGCACCAACGAACGAGAACCCATTTTGAATGGACCTAACTAACCCTATCTGCGAGTTATTATTATTATTAATTTTTTGTGTGCACCCCTAACTGCGAGTTAATCCAGCGTAATCAGGAAATAACGGTTGAGGGTATAACGGGAAATAAATATGGCAGTATCTTAAATATATTTGTCATTTTTATTTAATATTTATGGTGGTGGCTCGTATCATTGAGATATGACCTTGTACTCACTTTTTTTCTTTTTAATTTCCTTCACTGCTTTTTAAATTTGTTTCCAAAATTAACATCTTAAATTTGTTGATGGCAGCCGACATTTCCGTGAATAAAAAGATATATCGTACTATTTTATATGTTAAAAAAATAAATATTTCATCGGAGAAAGAAAAGAAAATACTGAAGTTATGATTTCCCTTTCTTCAGAGAGTATATATTTATATATAATAATTAAATTTATGGACTATTACACAACAATCTATTAGTAAACATATTTTATGTAAGAAAACTAATGAAGAAGATTGGTCGACTAAAAAAAAAAAAAAAAAGAGGCAAAAGAAGGTAGAAGAGTGTGACTTCTCTCTCTATCATATCTTTTCTTCTCTTTCTTTTCCTTTGTGTTGAAAGACTAATCAGTTTTATTTTTAATTTAAGGAATTCCTGAGCAAACTCGTAGTAACAAAGAAAACAAGAAAAGGAGAGTCCAGAAAGAGAAAGCCAGAGAGAGAGAGAGCTAGAGAAAACGATACCTAAGTTCAATTTGTATCTTCTCTCTCTCTCTCTTTTCTATGCAGCAAACTCCAAAGGTATGCTCTTCTTCTCTGCTCTCTCTATTGCATCTGATATGTATATATATGTATGTGTTATTTTATTCATCAGTTGATGTTTATATAGTTTTTTTTAAAAAAAAAACAGCATACAAACCTAGTTGACCATCTCACTCTTTCTTAGTTATGTTTCAAATTCTTTGTTTAAATCATTACAGGATCCGAAGCAGGAGATATATATATTTTATATATAATTATATATCATCAAGAAGAAGATTGAAAAAGAAGATTGAAAGATTCATATGGGAATAGCTAAAAGCCTAACACATCTCCTACTACTACTACAGTTCTCTTGAAGTCTATATTTGCAATATCTCTATGTCCCGAGATTATCATCATCATCAACAACAACAACACCAAGGAGGAATCTTCAACTTCTCTAATGGATTCAACCAATCAGATTCTCCTAATTTAACTCAGGAGAAGCAAGAACATCAAAGGGTACTAGAGATGGAGGAGGAGGAGTCCTCAGTCGCTAGAAGTGGGATTCCTGTCTACGAACCTGCCGGAATGTTATCAGAGATGTTTAATTTCCACAGAAGCAGCGGTGGTGGAGGTGGTGGAGGAGGAGATCTTGACCACTCCCAAACTTTCCGGTCAAATAGACAGTTACTTGATCAGAATATTCCGGTCATGAATGCTACGGATTCAGCAGCAGCCATGCAGCTATTCTTAATGAATCCACCGCCACCGCAACAACCACCGTCCACAAGGAGCCACCACGGTTCTTCAACTCTTCACATGTTACTACCAAACCCATCTCATCACCAAGGCTACACTAATACTATGTCTATGCATCAGCTGACGTGGCAGTCTTCCTCCGATCATCATCATAACAACAGCCAAACCGAGATCGAGACCGTCCACGTGGAAAACAGCGGTGGACAAGGGTTGTCCTTATCTCTCTCGTCGTCTTTAGAGGCAGCAGCAAAAGCTGAAGAGTATAGAAAAATTTACTATGGAACCAACTTATCATCTCATCATCAATACAATGAGTTCAAGACTCTTCTTGCTGATCACTCCTCTCAACATCACCATCATCAAGTATCAAACCAGTTCTTGTCATCTCCGGCGGCTGCTTCTTCATCTTCTTCCATAGGAGCAATCAATATCTTGAGAAACTCGAGGTACACGAAGGCAGCTCAAGAGTTGTTGGAAGAGTTTTGTAGTGTTGGAAGAGGATTTTCCAAGAAAAATAAACTTAGAAACAGCTCAAACCCTAATACTAGCGGTGGCGACGGTAGCAGTAGCGGTGGCGGTGGCTCTCCATCGTCGGCCGGAGCAAGTAAGGAACATCCTCCTCTATCGGCCTCTGATCGGATTGAACATCAAAGAAGGAAAGTGAAGCTACTCACCATGCTTGAAGAGGTATGTTAACACTATATTTCTCCTTTGCTTTCAATCTTTTGACTTGGTCCTTTAGTGTGGGTATTCACACATTTTACGTAAAAGAAATTTCATGAAATTCTATAAAATTCATATTGTTTTAGTCAAACACTCCATTGATCCAATAAGTTATTATAAAAAAACAAGAAACATGATACGGTCTGGATTGATTTTGTTCTTTCTCTATTAATCTATTAAAATTGGTCATAGTTTCATCGTTTTGCTAGTAAGACTACGCAATCATACTATCATTTATACTAGAAAATTTAATTTTAATCATTTTATTACTGTGACGGGATCGTATTAAAAAGGTTTTGTTGAGGAATATTGTGATGCTTAGCGTTTGGTGGAGTCGATTAATCAAAGAAAAATCATTACAATTAATTAAAACTGGCGTTTCCTTCTTCATGTAAGCTACTCCCTCCTACGTCCTAAAGCTAGCCCTTAACGTTACTTAATTATTTTACCCATAATTAAGTTTCCTTCTTTAGTTGACTTATCTTTTAACTAAAGAAGTTATTTTATTTATGCTTGAGGAAACGATAAAACGTATTACTAGGAAAACAAAAAACTTTGGAGTATATTCTTTGGTCCTTTAAGTTTTCTTATAGTTTCATTTGAACATAACCTACATAACTAAATGACACTTGTTTAATTATCATTAGTATGTCAATTCCATGAAACTTTTACACAAATATACGTCCCAATGAGAAAGTCTCTACACGATTAATAATCACGTGAATATATATATAGCACACAGGTTAGAAAATAACATTGATTAAAAGATAAAAGTGATATTATTATGTAAGGACTGTATAATGTATAGTTTTATTTTGTTGGCAGGTGGAGAGACGGTACAACCATTACTGCGAGCAAATGCAGATGGTTGTGAACTCTTTCGACATAGTAATGGGCCACGGCGCAGCGATACCATACACCGCTTTGGCTCAAAAGGCTATGTCTCGACATTTTCGATGCCTTAAAGATGCCGTGGCAGCTCAGCTTAGACATAGCTGTGAACTTCTTGGGGACAAAGATGCAGTCGGAATATCTTCTTCCGGTTTAACTAAAGGCGAAACGCCGCGGTTGCGTTTGTTAGAACAGAGTTTGCGTCAGCAACGTGCGTTTCATCAAATGGGGATGATGGAACAAGAAGCTTGGCGGCCACAACGCGGTTTGCCTGAACGCTCCGTTAATATCCTTAGAGCTTGGCTCTTCGAGCATTTCCTCCACCCGTAAGTCAAAATTATATTTTATACTTTTCATTATTCCTTATTACGTTGAAGTATTTTAATTTCTTGTTAAAATCATCACTGCTTTCTTTAGTTTTGTGTCTGTTGAATTTTGCTATTTTATTGTTAGTGAGAGTTATCGAAAAAATGGAAATAAAGCAAAAGAGTAGTGTTTCTGTACTTTTTCACCTCTCTGTCAATTGCTTTATGAGTAAATTAAACGAAATAGAAAAAATATAAGAAATCTAAGTTAAAGAAGGAAAAGAACTGGATCTATGCTAATGTAATCATCAGCTTTTCTTTTGTCTCTTAGATTCTCACGCCCTTGTTGGCAAAAAGGAGGAGAAAGTCTGTACTTTTTTTTTCTTGCATATACTTGATTGTATTGTTTTAATATAAAAGAAAAGAAAATTAGTCTGAATCTAGGGCAAAGATAGAGTGATGTCATTTTCTGGTCTCTTTCTCAGGTATCCAAGCGATGCAGATAAGCACCTCTTGGCTCGACAGACTGGTTTATCCAGAAATCAGGTCAGTCTATAAATATAATATACGAAATATATTTGACATATATCTAACTATATAGGCATTAACACAATCATTAATTAAATACTTGGCTATCTTTTGATTATCTTAGGTAATAATGATTACTGAATGGTTCTTAGGACGAAGTTCTTAACGTAATATAAGAACCGTTTCTTAATTTTTTTAGTTAAAATTTGGAGAAAGTTTTTATATTACATTAAAAACTTCATCATAAAAACCCCGCAATAATCATGCCGTTAATGTTAGTCGATATCGTGGATAGATTTACTAGATATACAACTGATGGTAGTGATCAGAGTCTAGACTCCTAATAGGGGTGCTCTAACATGTCTTAGAGTAAGTCTTTATTTTTTTCTCACGTAGAAACCTGCATGTATACATGAATGTTTTTTTTTTCATTTGCGCTGCTAGTACATGATATCAAACATTTGTTTAAAAATTATAAACGAAAACATAAAGAGTAGTCTCGTTTGTGTTCGTAAGATATTTGATAAAGTACTAGCATTTTTCTTCTTCTAAAAATAGGATCCTAAAATTTTGAACTAGTAATATGATTTTCTGTTTATAAACAAACTTCACGATGCATAACAAAAATAACAAGAAATAGAACTAGGTTACCATTTTACATACATTTGCAAACGATAATTTATAATAAACAATAGTTAGTGTTTATAATGAATTATAACATCCTAGGAGAAAGATTGGTAAGATAACCAACTTGAGATAAATCTTTTGTTTAGTCCAAAAAAAAAAAAAAGATAAATCTTTTGTTTCTTTCCTTTGTTTGGTTAGATATGACAAAGGGACACCATGTGTTTTGCCTTCCACTCACTAGTAACTTTTCTTGGGATTCATTTTTATTATAATTATTACAAACATAGAAGAAAGAGAGAGCGTATGTTTATTATGTGCATGATATGAAAGAGAAAGCGATCGACATTAAATACTCAAAAGGGACCATTTCTCTCAAGTCTCAAGTACATCAAAGTTTGCAGCTTTCAATTATCCCGAAGAAACCCTCAATTTCTTGCATTACATTAAATAACCAAATGACAAATAAAAAAGAGCCCACAATTTCTTTCGACATTATTATAATTATTATAACTTGGTAAACGTTTTTTTTTGTCTTTTTCATTCAGGTATCGAACTGGTTCATAAATGCTAGGGTTCGATTATGGAAACCAATGGTGGAAGAAATGTATCAACAAGAAGCAAAAGAAAGAGAAGAAAGATTAGAAGAAAACGAACGAGAAGATCAAGAAACACAAAACAACAGCAACAACGACAAGAGCACAAAACCCAACAACAATGAAAGCAACTTCACTGCTGTTCGGACCACAACACAAACTCCAATGACAACTGCACAATCAGCAACAACCCCACCACCAGACGCAGGCCACCGTCTAAGATCAGCCGATATCAATGCTTACGAAAACGACCCTTCATCCTCCTCCTACTCCAACGCCGGCGACGCAGTAGTCTCTAGCTACGGTGGTTCAACGATTGCAACGTGCCAGCAAGGTCATGTTGGTGGTGGATTTGATGATGCTGACATGGATGGTGATAATGTTATAAGGTTTAGGAGAAACCCTACTGGTGACGTATCACTCACGCTTGGTCTACGCCATGCTGGCAACATGCCTGATAAGAACGCCTCTTTCTGCGTTAGAGATTTTGGTGGGTTCTAGTTTGCTTTTCTTTACTCCATTTATTTGATTAATTATATGGGTTTTATTTTTCTTTTGTTACTCCGATTGATACATAATCTATTAAATCTCTCGCAAACAGAAGGAAAACAATATGATAGCATAATGTAATATTGAGATTCTGAGATGAGCATAGAAACATTACAAAACTCTTTAAGTTTCTCTCTGAAAGAGCATTAATCATTGGAGATTTAGACAGCCTCTGCCTCTTCTTCATTGTCCAAGAGCAAACAGTCTTTTATCTTCTCCCTGACAAAAATTCATTTGGAATCCAATAACGTTTAAATAGTGTTTAACCAAGGTCTCAAGAAGCTCAAGCTATGATGACATCATGTGAACATAAAAATATAAAATGAAAGTTCAGTGCTATTGATTAGCAAACGTCTGACCAATTAAGTGCTCACCTCAGATATGTTTGACTGTCAACCTTTTGATGATGCTTTACTTGGGAGGTCATGTGATGTGGTAGTAAGGAGCCGAAATGCTCAAGAGATGATCCATCTTGTGGAAGTATTTGGAACCGGCAACTTGAACAGCAAGCAGCATAAAGGGGATTATTAGAGTCATAGCATTCTTCTGATGAGTCAGATCCATTTAGTGGGCCGTTGCAGATAGGACAGAATGCTTCTGTAGTCATGGAACCGTCATATTTGAGATTGAATTTCTTTAGACGCCTCTGAGTGGCCATAGGAACACAAGAGTCGTCCGTTTCAGGAATTTTGTTGAAGTAAAATGGAGTAAGCTTTGCAGCCGTCCGTACAATTGTGCACTCCCGTGAAGGATTCTCTTCCTGCACAAACGTATATAAGTATGTTCATAACAACTAGATAAATGATGGAGAAACAAGAAACCAAGAAGTTGATTATCACCTGCAACAGAGCAACGAATGAAGACACCAAGTCATTGATCCCGGATTGAGGATGACGAGCCAACTCCACCGTCTTTAGACTGTCCTGCCCACAATGTGTTAGCCGTCACTCAACAGTTAATATGTACAAAAAAATCAGTTAGAATACGAACCCATCCAAATGGCAGAGTCTAGTTATTTCCTGCCAAACACAATCTCGAAGTGGAAGCACAATGGGAACCTTCCATCTAGCATCAACATGCTGAATATCTGCTGATAGTGAATAACCTCGTCCCTGTCCCCAAAAAACTGCAAGTTAAAATCACAATTTCGATAGAATGTAGTCTATATGAAATGTCCAAACAAAGATACATATAAACGATGTATACTAAAATACAAACAAAGATATAATCCGCTAGATCCAAAAATAAGTATCTACGTTCTTTGATGTAACCATTGTATTCGTTTTTACGCATGAAAAACTAACACTACAATGCAATCTATAGAAAAAATTACGAACCAGAGAAAAGATGATTCCAAATATCCTAAATATCTACGCTCTTTGATGTAACCATTGTATTCGCTTTCAAGCATGAAAATATAGAAGTCTACAAGACAAAGTAAGCAACACACCTTGACAGTGGCCGTAAGAACATGGGAAGCGAGTCTCGACGTGCATGATCCCACCACTAATCTGTTGTACCCATTCTCAGAGGCAACCTTTAAATAATCATCAAGCAAGCAACATTAGATAAAAAGACATCTCCAAGGCTGTTCTTTTTTTTAATTCCCAATAGACACAAAAGCCAAACAAACCTTTTGCAAAGACAACATCTTCAAATGCAGCAAAAGGTCTTCTTTTCCAGTCTCATCACTAACAGAATCCAAAAGCTTCACAAGCCTGCCCCGTGCTTGAAGAGAGTCTGAACCAAACACGCTTTCGATAGGAACAACATGGATCTCCTTAGCAGGTGGAGACATACACAACACAGTGGATCGAATCCACGCAATAGTATCACCCATTTCACTTGAAAGAGCAGGATAAGCAGCACTCTCATCCACAAACGCAACACCAACACCAAACACAGGTAAAGATCTATCACGACTCGCCTCGTAATTCCTCAAAGCCTTGGTTTGCAACTCGTGCACAAATTGAAGAGCAACCCTAACACACATACACACACATCAATCAACACAACAAAAACGATAGAAAAAAAAACCAAACGTATAGAGAGAGCAAAAAAAACCTGGAAGATGAACCGCCAGAGAAAGCAACAAGGACGTTATCTGAAGGAGTGATCATAGCGTGTGAAGTAACAGCGAGACGGAACTTCCCATAGACGTTGCTCCTGAAACAATCTGAGCAGAATCTTCCATCCTCTGAGCCTCCATCCCCAAACGTCATAGGCTTATTGCATTTACACTTGACGCAGACGCACACACTCTCCTCCTTAACGGTCTCTACCTTGCTTCCATTTTCCTTGTAGCAACCCGACTCACAGCCATATGAATTACAAGCCATGTATGTCTAAGTCGCAAGAATGAATCTAAGTCAGTTACAGTATCAACGTGTTTCCGCCGTTAACGAGCTTCTTAAAGAGATTTAGAGATCGTGCAGATTCAAAATCGAAATAAACACTCATCTATTGAACAGTAAATCGAACGAAGTATACAGAAAACAGAATCGAGATTAGTGATTAGTGGTTTGGTTACCAGTTTCGAATAGGAAGAGAGTCGTCGCGATGCTTCAGCAGCTGCAGTCTCTGTAGAGGAAGAAGACGATGGTGAAGGTGAGCAGAGACCTTAGTTGAGAGAGAGAGGGGAAAAGCTCAATTATGTTTAAAAGGCCTAAACTTGTATTGAACAGAAGCCCAACTATATTTAGAAGGCCCAAATGTATATATTGAAAAAGCAAGACGTTTCCTTTCGGTCCAGTAAGATCGGACTGCATGCCGTTTTTCTTCATATACCGGGGATGTTCTCTGCCTTTGTGAGTAGGTCTCGTCACTGTTCGAGTAAGCATAGTGATAGAAGTAAGTTCTAATAGCGAAGTTTATACAAAGGTAATATTCTTATTCTTTTATTACAAAAACAGATTGATGAATTATGATTTGCTAATACTATCAATTATGTTTATTAAGATAAGAATCACTCAAAATCACTTATCTAAAGAGAGGGTTGATCAACTTTTCTTTAAACAGTTTTAGGTCTTAAAAGTTTAAACCGTAAGTGCTAAAGAGACGAATGGACAAAAAGAATGTGGCAATCACTATCCTCAAGAATATCACAAACAAAAGAATATTAGAGATCGTCCATCCTATGAACATTATTTGGAGATATTATATTATCTCGTTCAAAAGCATAAAGATAAATAGTGAATCAATACGAAAAAAATAAGGAAATAAGTAAGTGTGCATATAAGGGATAAACACACTATATTACGAAAAGGTTTTCTTTTGGAAAATGTGGGGGGTATTCTACACATTTTTAAAATGGAGGTTTGGTAGCAAACTTTATGTCTGGAATAGATAAATACTATACTAGTTTCTTCTTCTTTTTTTTCCTCGACTTTTTCCTTTTTGTATTTTGGTTGTATATGGTTTTGTGTAGAGATATTAGCAAAGCAAAATGATTGTGTCGAGGTCTCTCGTGGACGAAAAATTTGGTTAGAACCCTACTCTTTTCCAGTTGGGCCAGTGCACATGTAATCAGTGGCGAATCTAGGTGAAGCAAGGAGGTGGCACTTGCACCCATAAATTTTTTTAATTCTTTATAATATAACTCATATTTTGATGATCTTCCCTTCCAAAAAATATGTTATACCTTTAATTTCTATGTTATCTATAAATTGCCCCCAACAAAAACATTTTCTACATCCGCCACTGCATGTAATGCATGCATATATGTATTTAATGAAAGAAAGATGAAAGAAAACTGATTCATGGAATGGTGT
Source organism: Sinapis alba (assembly GCA_012274485.2). Taxonomy (NCBI): domain Eukaryota; kingdom Viridiplantae; phylum Streptophyta; class Magnoliopsida; order Brassicales; family Brassicaceae; genus Sinapis; species Sinapis alba. Next base: position 157,236 of record MU105805.1, on the reverse strand, counting down.
AATGGATTCAATCAAGATCAGGAATCATGTGTTGATAAGAATTAAACAATTTATCAATAATGTAGTATTTTTAATCATCTTGTCTTAAATTTCTCCTTTTAGTTTATAAGACCATCTTTTTTTTTTTTCTTTTTGACTAAAAAAAAAATAAATTAAAAAGGGAACCAATCGCGGGTCGCCACGTGTCAGTGAGACCCGTAAACAGTGTAAGAAACCCTCCAAAATCGGTTCTTAATTCATAGTTTTTGTAACCGGTTCTTGCATTGTTCACGGATTCCACTCACAAGTGGGATCCGGCGAATAGTGCAAGAAACTCACTTAAGAAACCGGATTAAAAATGCTCTAAGCTGTCACGTAGATTTTTCACATTTCTTTTTGATGCTCGTATAATCGATTATGCAATGTTATCCGTTTTGATCAAGGCTTTTGCAATGTTATCTTCGTTAATATTATTGATATAAACGTACTTTAGAAATTACAAATTATAGGAAGATACATAGTACTATAACTTTTACAACATGGAATATCAACAAATCACAAAATGTTTAAACTAATGAATGGCGAATATATCGACATATGGCTGATTCAACCGACTAAATCTACTGCTTCAGTTATGTCGGATCTAAAATCTGAGTATAACAGTTTGTGTGTGTGTGTAACATGCAACATTTGAAATAATTGATTAGAATCGATGTATATGCTCTGTACAACAATTTAAAACTAATAATAGGTCTTGGGAAATGGAAATGGCAAAGGCAAAGAATCTTAAGAAAGAAAACAAGATATGACGAACATACAGAAGCTAAATTTACGGGGTAAAGACAAGAAAACAATACCACAGAAAGCTTAGATTATTTCTTAAAAAGAAACAATACACATCCAAACAGCTGGTGGGGTTTGTAAAACATATAAAATTTGATTATATGATTCGTACTAAAATCGATAAATAATTTTCAAACTTACTGAGAATTCAATTGTCAAAAACTTATGGAGTAAGCATCGAATATCGAGGTCATCTACAAAATTCTTTGTCTGCATCTATCAAGTAAGCATACAATAATTTAAATAAAATGGTCCCAAGTTTGTCATGTAATCATGTAACTCTGTTTCCTATTCTTTTTTTTTTTTTTTTTAACATTGTATCTAGTCATTTTAAAATGATGCTTCAGAAAACATATATCCAAGTTTTTAATTTTTTTTAACAATATAATATAGAGACAAGACGTATTATATGATAAAGAACTTAGCGTGATAGAAATTGACATGAAATATCTTAAAAAGGAACAATTGTAGTATTACTTACAATTTAGACACGTGAAAGCACATCTGTTTTTTTTTTGTCAACGTGAAAAGATAAACCAGATAAAAATCACGTATGCATGTATGTTTGTATGTATTTTGACTATTTTGCATAATGCATAACCTTGTATTTTAATTTATCTTGCAATCCAATACCGCGTTACGAGATTTTTGGAACCAGTCACATGTTATTTTCTTATTCTTTATAATTATAATGAAATATTGTTAGTTAGTATATTTCTATATATTCGAAAGATGAAATCTAATAATATGAATGATTAATGTAATTATGTTAATCTACATGTCCATTAGTATTTAGATTAACCAAAAAACTGTCCACCATGGAGATTTTAGTCTTCTTGAGAAAAAAGGGAAAGTGTAGGAATAAGAATTTAATTCGATAAATGTCATAAATCAATTAGAGATGCTTCTACTAAGCTTAGCTACTAAGTACTAACTACTAAAATCCCAAAAGAGAACTTATCTAAATTGTTAAATTTGCATATTGATTTATCTTAAATGACTAAACTACCCCAGCATAATTACAACTATCAACAAATTCCAGAGCTATCCTTTACTCTTCTATCGTGCTCAACTCCGCCGCGTAACATTCCCTCCTCCGGCCACTACTAGTACTACCACCACCACCACCACCGTCAGCGTTTCTCCCTTTCCTCCTTCCGAACCCTGAACCCACCGTATCATCACACGAGGCAACTCTAACACGATATTTATCAGCGGCAACAATAGGATCTACACGTTTCCGGCGACAGCTTCCTCCACCACCACCACCACCACCACCACTTCGCATGAGAGCAGAGTTAGCCTTAGCGGCCAATGCAGCCATCTCCTCCACTTGAAGTGGCTGACGAAGATAACGAAGAGGAAGAGCGAAGTATATCTGACCTAGCTGAAGCTCTTCATCGGCGCTAATGGCGGAAAGGGACTCATCGAACTCCATGTCGTCCGAGTTACAGATAAAACACATAGGGTTCTTCAGCAAAACGTATCCGACTTTCACGGGTTTCGTAAACTCCATCATCCTCCCGTCTTGCAAGATCAGTTTCGCCGTGGCCACTTGAAGCGACTCGCTCGAACTGCATATACCCATTATATGTATTTCTTTGATTCTTGGGTAACTCGTTGAGCTGACTCGTAAGTCGTAACTCGTTTCCCGGTGAAAGGAGTGGAAATAATAATGTGGTAAGAGAAAGGGAAGAGTTGTGTTATAAATAGAGAGAGTTTTAATGTTTGTGTGTAAGAGAAACTTGATGCCACGTAGGATTTTGTCGTCTTGTAGACCAATAGAGAGTGTGATGACAGGCTGTATAAGTGGTGGGGAGGATGACAGCTTTGTCTTGTTTAGATAGTTTTACCACTTTATTATTATTATTATTACGTATAATTACTATGTCAGTGACTGCACTTAATTATTATGACTTTCTTGTATAGATTCAGTTACCTTTGAAGCTTTAAATAGAACTGTTTTCGCGCGTACATACATGTAACATTTTTTTTAACAATGTACACTATAGTAGATCTACAAAAAAGAAAAAAGAAACTTATAAAGTATATGTGATGTCTTATAAGAATATAAATATGAATAAGTATAAGTATAACAATGTACACTATGATCTAATAGCTGGTTTATTATTGTATTATGAATATTAACACACTTCTTTTGTGAATATTATGAGTGTATGTTAACTACTCCGTATCATTTTACTACATTGTTACAAATGCGTGTGGGGGCAGCGCGGTGGGTTAACTTATTAAGTTGAAAGATCTAAAATTAAATATCCGATAAAGAACAATATGGTCCATCTTTATTTCTGCCTTTATGACTAGGAAACGAATTAAAAGATATATTTATTCCCATTTTTGTATATGAATAATAACATTATGAACTTTCTTGTCACTTTTAATCTATGATTTTGATTGGGGAATAAGCTGTCGGATCCTTTAAATTCATCAAGATATATAACATGTGTTGTTTTCCTATAATTTTTATCGTGTGTTCTTATTTGATTGACTTATACTTATATATACTCCATTATCTGTTTGGATCATTTACGCTTTATTTATGATCTATTTGGTGGTCTGTTTCTAAAACAAAGTAGTTAATGAAGCGTATTAAAACTGTATACTTGGATAATAAAGAATATAACAAAGTGGTCATATGACTTAAGCTAGAATTAGAGTAAGCACTTTTCTTTTGCGACCATGGTTTTACATATTCCTTGCAAGTAGAGTTGTTTGCGGTTTTGGTTTACCAAGTTGCGTAAGGACTGCCACTGTTTTACTTTTCTGATTTTTACGTAAGAGGCATTTACCCAATCAAAAATGAAGGTGGGTGAAAAAGGAAACAACAAATTCAAGCAAAGACGATAGCTAGAGAGAATAATATCAAGTGGCTATGTTTAAAAACGAATTTATTGTGAATGTAAAAAATCATGATTTGATTGTTTTTTTAAAAAATAAAGATTTTGATTGGTTTGATCGATGTTTATATATATTTACACTTCCGAGAATATATCCTGTATGCGAGTTAGGTGTAACAAGTTGTATAGATTTTGAGGATGTTTAGGGAAATTAAATAGTAATATTTGATCACCACTGCTTGCTTGAGTTTTGTTAGTATCTCTCTGGATCTACAATTCAGAGAGATACAATTCAGTAAAACTTGAAACCGTTCGATCATAATTACATTTACTGCGTCTTGATCTACTGAACTTCAATGTCTCAAGTCCTTAGACGTACCCACTACCTATAATTAGGTTAAACTTCGTCCCGAATCATAAGATTATTTTCTTTAAAATGTTACATTGTTCATAAATTTTGAATATATAGTTTTAGACCACCAGATGAGAATACTTGACCGTAATAATTTATATAGATTATGTAACAGGCGACGTTAAACGCTGCGAGTCCACGGAACTTAACGAGGGAGTGTAAGACTAGCAAGAGTAGAAGAGTCCAGTGCATGACGTGGCCTGATGTCCCATAGCCACGTGTCGACTTTCGAAGCATGAGGTGCCACGTACTGTTATCGGATCCCACAATAGTCCGACAATCTAATGGAGTTGGCGTAAACTTGTTACGTCCGTCCCTTGTTGCCTGTTGACGTCGCTCGCTATTGTTCTAGCTTTTTTCAGATATGAATTTTTTTTATATACAACAAAGTCAAAATAAATAGAAATCGGTGTGTATGTGTAGCATTCAAATTTTATTTGGTTGTTTATGGAATTTGGATGATGCGTGGGTCAATAGGTGGTTAATTGTCAACTATCACAGCGATGCCAGCCAGAAATGAAGTTGTGTTTAGCTAATACTATTGTTTTCACGTTCTTTCAGGTCAAACGACCGCTCTATATTTTGTAATAATTACAAAATTAAAAAAGCGATTTGACTATGGCTTAATAATGGATCGTTACAGCCTGAAACCTATCATCTAAGCTCTCTCAGTTGATATAAACTATGGACATTATGCTTTGACTATGGACTAATTAAATGGAGTTGCCTATGTTACATAAAAATCAGATGAAAAAGATGAAGCTGGACTGTCGAAGCAATGCTTGTTAGTCGCAGTACACTCATAATCTATGTTGTAATATTTTTGTACACAATAATGTCCTTGTTCTCAATTACAGATACTCTGTGCCGTAACTACGTGTGATTAGTTTTATTCATGGGCAATTCTTTTAAATAGTCCTTTTAAATTTTTGTCACAAAAATAATCTTAAGAAAATAAAATGACCAAAATATCATTTTTTTTGAAATTTTCAATTTTTTTATTTATTTTTTGAAATTTGAAACCCTATCCCAAACCCACCCCTTAACTCTAAACTTTAAAGTCTAAATTAGTTAACCCTATGAATATAAATGCATAAATAAAACAATTAGTTTCTAAAAAACTATTTTAATCATTTTCTTCATTAAGAACTATTTTTTTGAACAATAAACTAAAAAAAACTATCTAAAGGAATTTCTCTTTATTCATTATTTGTAAATAATCTAAAATAACATTCGTAAAATTTAATAATGATTTTATTATTTGAAAGGTTTTGTATGTAGAGGAAAAAGAGAAGGTCACATGGTCCATGCTTTTTGTATGAAGCTTCATGGATGCTCTCCTCTCGCGGTCTCACCCCACAAAATGAGAAGATCGAATCAATTATCACCTCTTTGACCAACAACAGAATGCTTTCTTGGACTTCCAAGCCTTTTTCTTATAATATTGTTTTTACATCAGTAATATCAAACCACTAAATTACACATATCTCAATAAAGAAACATATTCTATTTGATTAGTAGTTACAAGCATTCTAGGTGATACGGCCAGTCCAAAAGAGTTTTATTCCGTTTGCAAAATTATGTGAAAGTTTTAGTTGCATCACGATAGTGTTTAGGATTCCATTTATTGTGTGTTTTTTAGTTATGATTGTTTTTTTTCTATCTTTGGTGTGGGTCGATGAGGTGAAATCTCCCGTTTAACATGTGCATCAACACTCTTTTGGTTGTATTTTTATAGATTACTAATGATTTGTAGTCACATCCGAATAGCTAATTAATCATAAGGAATTAGTTAAAAACAACCAGCACTGATCATGGCGCGTCCCTGCATGTGTTTATTATATGTCGACTTTTATAATTTACGATACTACTAAAAAAAATTGATTGGAGTTTCATATTATCTGAAGTACTTGAAGTATCCATATGATCAAATTTTAATTATTTTCTGAAGCCAGAAGATATGTTTCATACAATATATTGATTTTGGGGTCTTGTTCATCCAATAGTGGGAAACTGGGAATGGCTCCCTTTCCTCCAATATTTATTTTTTTTTGCTAAAAAAACTCCAATAATTTCTTGTTTTGTGTGTTTAGATACATTGAAAAAAGCTCATACTCGTCATTACGATGAAACTTCCCACCTCATAACTTACATAGAAATTTAGAATCAAAGTTTCATCATCATGCAAGGTTGTCTTGGGTCCCTCTATCTTTTAGTTAGTTCTGAACGCTTTAGATTTAATGGGTCAGAGAAGTATCAACTATTATTGTTTTGGTCTTGATTTTTCCGAACATTCTATATATGCATATCAATAATTCTGATATGTAAAATTTAGAGTAATATATAAGATAATAATTGCTCATTTTTAATTTTTTAATTACTTTTTAAAAAAATATAAAAATGCCATTTTAAAACACTCTCTCATTCTCCTCCCCAAAAACACTCTCTCATTTTGGTTGAGTAAATAGGCTCCTCTCCATTGATTGATCACTTACAAAATAAATGAAATATTACATAAACAGGTTTATAACTTAGTTTTTTGCAGTACAACTTACTTGTAAAAAGATTGATTTAACATGATAATTAAAAAAAATTGTTTGTGTTGATTTGGGTATCTAAGTAAATCTATAGGAACTTACGTACGGATCACATGAATCTGTATGTGCATGCACTTGAACACGCAGGTGGATTTAGTTAACAAATTCGAACATTTTAATATCCAGAAATCAGTTCTCATCTATAAGCAAATAAAATAAAATTGTACTATTTATATTCTAATTAATTGGATTCATCTGTATGTATGCAGGCTAATAGAAATACGTATTTAAAAATTCAAATTCAGATATTACTCTAAATTCAAACTCGATGCGATTTGAGTCAGACACTTCAGATTTAGGATCTAGTTTAGGTCTATATGTCTCCCTCCCGTCTATTGTATGAGAATGAATCAGACACTTCAGATTTAGATCATGTTTAACCCAAGAAATCCATTTTGGATTTCTTAATTTTCTTTTTCTTTCATTAAAAAAAAAAAGAAAAAATTTAAAAAGAACCAATCGCGGGTTGTCACATGTCAGTAGGACCCGTGAACAGTGTAAAAAAACCCTCTAAAATCGATTCTTAATTCATAGTTTTTGTAACCGATTCTTGCATTGTTCACGGATCCTACATGTCAATGAAACCCGCAAACAGTGCAAAAAACACACTAAGAAACTTAGGTTAAACATGCTCTTAGGATCTAGTTTAGGTTTATCCCATTTATTTATGCACTGAGAAACTATTCTGATGTAATTTTGTTCCTACAAAAATACAAGTTTATCACACATTTTCTCTGAAATATAAGAGGAGAGAACATAACTATAAACTGGTGAAACAAAATCTGATTAACGAGGAAATAAAGAAGGAAGAAGACGAAAGTTAAAGAAAGTGGAAGCAAATGAAAGAAACGAAGACAAGAACGCCATTGTCGCCGATAACTTGTACCGATCACAATGCTTCTCTCCGGCACCGATCAAAACTACGGTCACGCTCGCCGTTGAGCATGCACCTCCGAGCGACAAAAATGACAATACCTGAATATAAACACAAAGATTATTAAAAGGACATTATAGTTAACTAGCAAATATTAATTTTCTGTTTTTTTTTTGGCTAAACGATATGATAACTTAACTACTTCAAATAGGTAGAACCGTAAAAGCCTTCTTCAAGATGATTTGATAATTTTCCAATTTCTTAAATTATTTTTTTAGTGTGGCAATCTAAAAGATATCATATATTGTAGTTTCATTTCAAACACAACACAAAAAAAAAAATCCTATATCGGTTGTAGGAAAGCCTTCTTGAAGTTTAACAAAGCTTTCTAACTAGCCATGTGTGTGTTTAAGTGTTAATTGGTTATTACAAAATGTAAAGAATAACTACAATATTGGAGGTCCTTTGAAGAGCCATAAAAAAATTAGAGTCGACCACCAACCAACCAACAACGACAACATATATGTACAAGTTGATACGTAATCTAGCGATTTCTCCATCTTGATTAAAGCAAAGCAAGTGATCGACATTCCACTGATAATTGCAACACATCATCATGTGACGAGTTGGATCAACTTTATCTAGCTTTGGTATATATAACTCGTTTGACATGAGCCAGTTTAATATAAATATGATAATTCCGACATGTTTTTTTGTGGCTTAATTTTTAGTAAACTGCATGCATAAAATATTTACATACGAGGATCCAATGTTGAAATGATATACGAACCAGTTCATGCATAACATTGTAAAAATCACAGAGCTGGAATTTAGAAAAAATCTAGTTCTTTACAGTGGATACCATTATTAGATAACTAAGTTGGTGTATAGACTAAAAAGCTTTATATCCTTTCAGTGGCTAATGCGATTTGGACATCCATATTTCTCATATGGTCCATCCACTACATACATTATAGTGGGAGAAGTTATTGCAGAAAAGCAAAAAAAAAAAAAAAAAAGTTGTGACATGTATTACAATACCAATGGTTCTTGCCTTCTTGGATTGTATTTTGATAGCAACCAATCAAAATATAATCGTATATCCACTATGTCTTTAGTAGTAGCCACAATTAATTTATTTGGTAACACACCTTTTCAAAACATTTGGTTCATTTAAAAACACCTTTCTAATCAAATGAACCAATTGTGTTAAATGAATGTAGCTTAGGTTCTACACACACAGAGAGAATTATAGAGAAACTTACAAAGTCTCCAGAGACGATGACAGATAAAACTGTTGCTTGCAAAGGAAGTCTTTGAACGATGATTGAGTAAGCTTCAATTAGGGCTAACGTCACGCTCCATGGTGTCACTAAACCCATTACTGTAACTAAATAACTGCTTTACAAGAGTTAGAAGTCTCTTCAAAAAACATGTTTCTATAGTTTAAAATGTAAATATTTTCCAACTTTTTTTTTTTACCAGAAGGCAGTGTAAGCGTAGAAATCGTCGTCATCGTTGAAGCACATGAAAAGAAGTGAAGCAGAAGAAAACAGAACCTGTCCAAGACGTAGACCAACGCTTGAGCTTGTTCCAACCACTTCCATGTCATTCTTACATGCTTCGATCTTCCATTTCTGGTTTCTCTATAAGAGTTGAACTTTGATAGATGACAAAAGTAAGAAACAGAGGAAAGGGTCCTCTGTTTTTCAGACACGGGAGGTGAGTAGATGTGACAACAATGGGGTTCAAAGGCTCATAATAGGCATAATGGTCTTGCTTAATTATGGATTTTGTTCTTATTTTCTTAACAAAAAATCATCATCTTGCTGTTACAAGCAATAATCCAGATCTAGAAATATGATATCTTAATCACTAATAATTTTAGTCTTTTAGTCACAATAATTAGCTTGTGATTAAAACCAAAAGTGAAAACAGCTAAACCAAAAAGTGATGGCATTCCACATGTACTATGATCTGGAATCAATAATCTTCTAGAGACGCATAACATTTACATGCACTCAACTTAGGAGAGCCGGTCTCACTTTAACTAAGCCATAATCTAGCGATCATAGGAGCTAATAGCCTGTAAAAGGGTTGAGTCTTTTGGCATCAAAGAGTACGCATTTCAGAGTCAAGTTCTTAAGATCATCATCTTGGAAGGAGTAAGAGACACGGCTCATCACAACCGAATGGTTTAAAGATCCTCTGAGAAGTAGTCAGAGACTGCAGAGCGTCGGAGAACTTGAAGTCTTTTTTAAAAAAGAATAGTAAGGCAAAAAAGCTTTAAAGGACTCAAAGCGTCAACGTCAAGTACGGATTCAAAATACAATACCAAACTCGAACATCTAGTTTTGAAGAATTCATGAGGTACCAAAAGTCTTTCCACAGTTTCTTCTGATACAACTTCAGTAGTAATAGTCTAATAGAAGTTTTCTTTTACCTTCTTCATCTTCACGAAGAGTTACCATCTGCTTTGTCTGACGACTCAGAAGCTTGTTTCTTCGATGGACTTGACTCTGCATTCATCAAAACTCGCTTCACTCCTCTTCCAACAACACCCAAATGAGTAACACCTGATGATGCTCCTCCTCCTGCACCTGTATGAGCCGTTGAGACCGTAGGCGATTCTAAGTCTTTCCCGGTATTCGCAGTCCCCATCCGAGAAGAGCTCATCTCACGAGCAGCAGTAGCAACAGCCTTGTCACTAGCATTAGCATTTGCTGATGCCATGCCCATTAGCTCAGCAAGAAATTGCTTTGGGTTCTCTGCTTGGTTCTTCAAATCCTCAAGCTGCAGCAAACCAAAGGTGAAATTAGTACGGGGTTTTTAAATGTCAAACGATGGTTAAGCTCACTTGCCTTCTTTTCTAGCTCCTCTGCGAGACCAGATAAGGTTCTGATCTCAGCTTCTTTCTCTGAAGCAGACTTATCAATATTGGATGATTGTTGGATTCCTTCGTCTATTTCAGAGACAGTAGAGGAAGTTGCTGATCCAGATGGACACTTAAGTTCATTAGTGAGCCTCTCCATCAGAGCTTTGCAGATTAATATAGCTTTATGACAATATGGTATTGCTTCCTTAGTTTGATATCCAGTCTCTAGACATATGCATATGCGGAAGTTTCTGAAACGTTTAAGTTAAGTTCATATAAACCAACAACACAATGCACAGAAGAAAAAAGGAGATAACAATTCCAAAGGATACAGCTCGGCTATGTGTCGACTGTCAGGTTCAACTAATCGCTCTAAGATGGACAGAGCTTTCTTGTAGTCACTGAGAGAAGACTCAATGTCCTCTGCATAGTTAAATAACACAAATCAAAATCAATTAATCTTAACGAGAAAAGGGGACATTACGGAGGTGAAATGAGAAAGAAATGAACCTCTCTCGAGGGAAACTTCAGCAAGGGCAGAGAGAATATCAACTTTCTCCATTGTATCAGTTGAATGTTTGTCAGTAATAGCCCTTGCGATGTCGAGCATTTTCCATGCCATATCCAAATCAGACTCATCTTCATCCGCATCAGCGTCAGATATGTCATCGTCTTGACAATCTTCACCATCCTCTCCTTCCTCTTCACCATCACAACCTACAAAAAAAAAAGAGAGACAGCATTTAAAAGACACATTTCATCTCAATTCATAAGCTTAAGGTGAATGGAGGCACAACCACAGTCAAACATTACAAAATTCTATATAAAGGTGACAAGTCTCAAAATTTCAGTACCTTCTTTCCCACCACTTGAGCTCCCTTGTATCTCTGGGTCACTAGACACAACAGATGCAGACAAAGACTCATCACCGTTTGCAGTGTTCTTACTACAAGACTCTTGCTGAGCTTCACCTTCTTTCTTAGGCATGTTACCAAGCGGATCAGCTTCAGCCTGAGCCTTCTCCAGAAGAGCAGATCCATATTTGTAATAGGCGTTAACGCACTCAGACGCAAGTTCACCATAGTGTGCAACCCTGACACATACATAACCAAGCCAAACACAGTTAAAGTTTTTAACTTTCATCCGATCTATAGCTACCACTTTGGGAGTGTGAAAATCAAACCTGATCTCAAGGGCACGGCTGAAACAATCAACAGCTTCAGCAAAGTCACTCTCTTTCAAAAAGGCGGAGCCTTTCTCAGTCAGCTCATCTGCAAATTCAAGCGTCTTCTCACGCTCCTCATCAGCTACACCATTCTCTGCTGCTTTGTTGCAGGTGGATTCGACGGTGGCTTGGATCGAGGTATGATTAGGATCTAGGGTTAGCGCGACCTCTGTCACAGGCTCGGCTACGGTTTGCACGACTTCCGAAGCCGAAGCTGCTGCTGCTTTTTCTTCAAACATAGCTCAAGCTTGAGAATTGAGTTTCTGGGTTGATTCGAAATCGGAGAGAAACGCAGAATGTTGCTGAGAAGAGAAGCGTTATCGCTCTCACCCTAAAACCCCTCTCTTCGCTTTTTTTTTTTGGCGGACTTATTAGCAAAAATGGTGGAACTAATTAAATATTTAAAGAAAAGAAAATTAATATTATATTTTTAAAAATGTGTGGTTTACTAATAGCTTAGACAGACGAAGAAGCTACCCATCTTTTAGGATCGATATCATTTGTATTCTGATAATCATCGACTTCTAAAGTTGAAACCTTTGTCTCTGCCTCTCTCTAGTGACGATGGCAGCTCGCTTAGTGTTTTCGTTAAGCAGCCTTCCATCTGGAATCAATCGAAATTATCAACCTTTTCTCCTAACCCAAACAGGAGCTCCTCGAGTTCGCGCTCTTCGTTGCCAAGCAAACCCAGAATCTTCCGAACCCCAGGTGAAAAAGTTTTGATTTTTCAATATGGGTCGATGGCGAGTTTAGCTAAAGGAATCGTTTTTTCGTGATTCAGGAGAAACTGGTAGTGGATAATGGCTCTACTAGTGAAATTCCGAAAGTAGCTGAACCATCTTCTTCTTCTTCATCTTCTTCTGGGTTTCCTGAATCTCCAAACAGGGATGTCAATAGAAGAGTCGCTGCTGCTTCTGTAATCGCCGCTTTGGCCTTGTTTCTATCGACAAGGCTTGATTTTGGGATTTCTTTGAAGGATTTAACTGCTTCTGCGTTGCCTTACGAGGAGGTTGGACTCTTTCGTCTTGTGCTTTTGGTCTTATACGAAATGATTAATGGTTTCTTTTGTGGGAAATGGATTTTGTTAGGCTTTGTCGAATGGGAAGCCGACAGTGGTTGAGTTCTATGCTGATTGGTGTGAGGTTTGTAGAGAACTAGCCCCTGATGTTTACAAAATCGAGCAGCAATACAAGTAATGCTCGCTCTTTTATGTGTGTGTTTTTATGGGTCACAATCTTCTTGGAAAAATGAAACCTTTAAATATAGATATGAACAACGAGCTAGAGCTTTCTAGTTGCATCATGTTGTGTTAGTTTAATGGACTAGAAAACTTGTTTGGGGTATGAAGATGAGCAAACAAGTTAGGGCTTTGGAGATTCTTATTGCAAAATAGACCCAAATCTTGTGTTCTGTTGGTTTAATGGATTTGGCTATGTTGAAGCTAATGAACAACAAGCTAGAGTTTGTATTCAAGCTTCTGGTTGCAGAGTAGACCCACTCTTGTGTTGTTGTTTAATATATATGGGAACTTGTTTAGGAATGGATTTGGAACTTTTAGATTTTACTGAACAAGCTAAAGCTTTGAAGACTCTTCTAGTTGCAGAACCGAACCATTAAGCTCATGTTAGTTAAATCATTTGCGTTTTTACTCGCAGGGACAAAGTGAACTTTGTGATGCTAAATGTGGACAACACGAAATGGGAGCAAGAGCTAGATGAGTTTGGTGTTGAAGGTATTCCTCATTTCGCATTCCTCGATAGACAAGGGAACGAGGAAGGTAATGTGGTCGGAAGGCTCCCGAGACAGTATCTAGTTGAGAATGTGAATGCACTTGCAGCCGGGAAGCAATCAATTCCTCATGCTCGAGCTGTGGGACAGTACAGTAGCGCCGAAGCCCGTAAGGTGCATCAGGTTACTGATCCCTTAAGCCATGGATAGATAGAGAGAGAGAGATACAGGCAACATAATCATTATCATCACCAACAGTTTGATACTGATCAATTGTAATAAAATGATATTAATTTAAAACAGAAAATTCGTTTTGGTAATGTATCGGTGACATAAAAGGAAAAGGAAGTGAAGATGTGAATATTGATGAAGGTAAAGATGTGGGCCGCAAGGCCCAGCCCACAAAAACTCATGAATGAAACAAAATCAATTTTCTGAAGAACTAGGTGGTTAAACCGGTTTGTGAGTAGAAAATGATGTCGACGATAAAGTATCATTTTCATTCCACCAAACATGCAAATCTCGTGGATTTAAACAAGAATAACTTCTCAATAAAGAAAATCTCAAATCGTTATCTTTGTCAATTTTAAGACCCGAACAAATCTTATCTTTTATGTATTGACAATAAAAGATTCTTTCTTCTTTTTCCATAATTATTCTCATATTAGGTAGATTTGAAGAAAACGATGACAGACAGACAAGGTTGTAGTTAACCTTAACTTCTTCCTCTGTTTTTGAAGGTAAAAAAAAGTAAACAGAACCATAAGTTTTACCGAGACAGTAAAACAACAAAAGGACTTTTACATTCAGACATAATATAAAAAAAGAACAAAATCTTCGATTTATCAGTTTCACTTTCTTATGAAGTAAACAAAAAAAAAACTAAAACACAAACCTGAGGAGTTTGATCTCTTCTCTCTATCTATATTCCCTCTCTCATGTTTTACATCTACAAAACTCCCGTGCACACTTTCAAGCTTTTTGAGCATATAAGTTGGTATCCTTCAGCACTGTGCATAGTAATTATGATTGGTCATTCATAGCTCAAGATCCAACCCTTGTCTCTTCTTATCTGACACACTTTTCCAGCTACGTCCATCAGATTTCTCTTCATCCTCTGAGCTATGACCACCATTATTACTGAACAAACCTCTGTCACAAACAAGAGGGCTTTGTGGTGAATCAGACCTCGACAAACTTATTAAGCTTTGTGTTTCTTTATCCAACAAAACAGCCTTATCCGAGGATGGTAAAGGCTTTGCTGGATGCAGCGGATGCTTACGGATATGCATTCTATATTTCTGCAACAGAAAATTCATTTTCACAAACTGTCAAAATCAAAATTTCATTCACACATCAAAGTTTTTTAAGATTGTTTAAAAAAAAAAAGATGAGAGCTTTTTAATTTACTTGTAAATGGCTCTTGACTTCATCATTGGTTAAACCATCAACTTTCATCATATCTCTAATCTGCTTTGGTGTTGCCACTGGTCTCACATCAACAAACATAATAAAACAAGCATAATCTCAGTATAATTGGTTAACTAGATACAACAAACAAAGTTGGCTCCTTTTTTTTGTGGTTAAGGACTAACCTTGTGACCCTCCAAGGCTGTGAAGAGCATCAACGAATTTACGGTGAAGATCCTGTGACCATCTCCTTCTCTGCTCTTTCTTCGGAATGTGATGGCTCTGTAAAGGTTTGTTGAACTGATTTTGATTCTGCTCAAATCTCCTATAGTCCATCAGTATTTCTGATGTTGGAGTCCCCAGAGACAGAGGAGCTGGTGGTGGTGGTGGAGGAAGGTTAAATGGCATAAATGCCCCTCCCTGATTACATGTCTGAATAGGCTTCACACACCGATCTTCTTCTTCATTTGTCTGTTCACAAATGATCAAAAGGTGTTAAAATCACAAAACAGAACATCAAAAGGTTTGATTTTTTTCATCTTACCGATTGCAATTGGGAGTTAGAGTTGGAGATCCATAACTGGGCAGAGCTCATCCAGTTCTTCTTATTATCACTTTCCAATCTTACCCCTTCACCCACATCGAATTTACCATTTGATGCCATCATCACTGATGAAGCTTCTTCCTTTAACGCCTCAATCGCTGAGAAAACCATTTCGTAATCAAAAAACACAAATCGATGAGAACAAAATTGAGAATCTAGAGAAAGAGAGATACCTTCGTTCAACAAGAGCATGCATAGAGGTAGCTCCCGTTTAAAAACATCGATCTTTTTCCTCTCTTCCTCTAATTTTCCGACATACCCATCGATCTCACACAGCTTCGAGTCATCATCTTTGATCTTCGACACTTCGTGGAGAAATTGAGACAAGGGTTTTGCTAAAGAGTACATAGACAGATTCAAATTAAGACCCATCTTATCTGTATCTGTCTGAACCATCGAAGAAAAAAAAACAATAAGATAGAGCTACGAGAGACGTGTCTATATATAAAGAAGAAGGAAGACAGGTATTGGGGGAAGAAGATGAAGGACGCGGTGAGCCGAAGCCGCTGTAATTAAGTGGAATCTTCGAGGGCGTTTATGTAAATTGGTTTTAATTAGATTATCTCTAAAATGGAACGAAGAATCTTTTTGTGATGCCACCGTACACACGCGGCGAATCGTTACACTCACTTATTCTATATTTATTCTCCTACTTAGTTTATATTTGATTTATTTCCTTTTTTCTTTAATTTATAAAAATACACAATATCCATTTTAGGGAAACTTGTTATTATTATTTTTGTATTAGTGCTACTGCTTGCCATTCAATCAAGATTCTCATATTCTTTATCTTGTATTTAATGTTTTCTAGATTATAAAAATAAATGTGGTATTGTGAAAGAATGAATAGTTCCATACTATTTTATGCACAAGCAATGGTTGAGGTTGTTCCACTGAATATATGTTTTCTAAATGAATATATATCACTTACTATGTATTCTTATAAAATTATAGAAATTTCTGTGTTGACATAAGTTGAATTCTTTTTTTTTAAACAAGATGGTGGATTCTTGTAATCTTGTATTAAAATTTTGAGTTAGAAATATGAAATTACTTAATATATAAAATTATTATTATTAGTTAAAATGGTAATAAATTATTTATACATATCTTTAATGTGTGAAATCTTTTTTTTCTTGTAGAACAAGGAGTTTCATATACTAAATCTGCTATGTTTTTATGTATTGATCATCCGTTTTATTAGGTGTGTATCTATTCATTTATGTTTTTGTGTTTGAATTAGCAAAATAGATTTGACCCCAAAGAAACATTAAAAATATATATAAACATGACTTTTGATTGTTCAAATTATGTAGTAGTAATTAATTTGTATTTTAATTACAAATATAAAGTCAAATGAAATTAAAGCATATGTTTATTTTGCGATTTTCTGTTTACCGTTTGCAAACATAGTATTATACAGTCATCATAAAGAAATATAAAGGAATGTGACGATATCTGACAAAATAAATTATCAACCAAATGTTTCACATTTCACATGCATTCCAAGATTTAGAGTTATAGTCAGCCAAATGAAAGACTAAATATTAATAATATGAAAGTCTCTGTTCAACGCAAATTTGATTGAACATGGATTGAAGTATTGAACATAGAACTTAATTATGTTAGTACTCATTTCCATCTCAACATGGCGTTATACTTAATTAAAACTCGATTTAATGGAATATTAACGATCGTTATATAATATTAGACTAAATCAGCACTTGTGTTCAAACGATTTTTCTTAAATTGACAAACGCACTATATAAGTCGGATGATATATAGATTCGTGCTTTTCAATTTGCACCACTAGCTATATTATAATATAACTAGACTACATAAGTCAACAACCTTATAAATAACCTTTTTTTTTGGTAATCTTATAAATAATCTTTGGTACAACAATATCCTCTTTAGTTTATACGAAAACCTTTTGTTTCGTTTTATCGTTATTATTAAAACAAGGATTAATTATACCAAACAAGTATGTATAACACAAACTAGATGTGTTAGAAACCGACACATATCGGTGAAAAGTATGCAACTAAGAAAAGTGAAGTGGTCAAAAGAACTCGGCATAGTTATTTTAACCATACGCAATGTCCATTTACATTCACATAGAGATATACTCCAAGGAAATCACGTAACCATAGTATTTAGTATATTATAAACTTTATGGTGCTTTTTCTTTAGCTTTTTTTTTGGGTAGGCATAAACAAGTTATACATTTTGTTATGGATGCTTTTTCTTCAAACGAAATTGTATCATAATGTCGCAATAGTCGATATTATGCAAATAACTAGAGTCTTTCTCAACTAGTAACTGCATAAGTAAGAAAACGAGGAATAACATAAATTTATTTTGCAATTGATAAAAAATAAACGAAAATGAGATAATTTCTTTTGTTCATTGATTCTTTCCATTAAGCTTATAAATAAAAGACATTTTGGAGTTATATATTTATATGTAAACTGTTCATCCATTGTGCTTATTACTAATAAAAACTTACGTAAGTGAGTTCATATCTTTATAATAGTTGTAATTTTTAGAATAAAAAGGCGATGTAATTTTTTTTTAAAAGAAAACTAAAACACTAGCCAATTAGCAATGAACAAAAAGGATATTTCGCATAATCCAATGTAAAAAAAAAAAGATCCCACGACGCAAACCAACTTTATTCGACGCTTTTCCTTACTAGCCATACATAAATTTCTACCAGTTTAATACCATCATTTAACTTTTCGAAATAATGTGCTTCCTATAACCAAAAGAAATATATTCCGTAACACACCATAGCATGCATGTAACGGACGGACATAAAGAAACGGCTATTTATAGCCAAATATTGCACGACATGTGTCCAACTAATCTAAGATTTTTCACTGGAAACGTCTCGAGTTGTAATAGAATCTCTCTTCTGTGTTCACGAAACGTGTCCTTAACCTTTTTGTATTTTGTTTTTCAATCCATTCCTTTAGTTTTTTCTTACAAAGTTCTAACAAACGATAGCTTTTTGCCCTGTCTATCTCATTTGAAGATAAGGTTCTCGTCGTTTCTATCTGCGAGAATCCAATGATATCTTTTGGTGAATAAGCTAAAGACAACCCCATTATTCTTCTAATAATTCTCGGTTCAAATCTTTTTTTTATAAAAGTAGAGATTTTTAACATTTGGCACAATCATACAAGGAATTATTTGATGGTACTGTAAGTTTTGTTTAAAAAATCTTATACATTACTGAATTCATAAAAATTCAACATAAGGGATGTATCAAAATTTTCTTATATACAACATAATGAATTCATAAAACTTTTCCACAACACACAGATTAAAATCCATATACATCACTGAGAATATTCTTGAACTGAAAACCCATGCTAATTAATCAATCGGACATAAAAAATAGTGAAATTTGTCAACCTAAAACGTTAACACTAACCAATCAATGAATGAAATATCTGAAGAAAAACTCAAAATACAAAACGAATAATGAATCCTTTAGCAACATGATCACCATGAGTTGGTAAATGGATGCTACAAAACTCATAATGAATCCTTTAACTTCTACTACCACTTAATCTTCTAAAATGGATGCTGCAAAAAAAAAAAAAAAATGGTAAACAATGGATATATGTAGTTTCAAAGATTCTTTTATTTTATTCTCTGCAACTAAAAATTTGAATGTGTTTGGATGGTCTCAGTTTCGTCTTGTAAAGATGATTACAATAAGATGCTGTTTTCTCGTAACAGAGGAAATTTTTCAAAAACAGAGGAACAAAGAGAAAGAGTAATTCCTTTTTCCGTGTAACAAAAACAAAAGTTGATTCAGTGGGTAAAAGATTAAATCGTGTGGTTATATTAACTAATCCGTTGTCGTCTAGCGGTTAGGATATCCGGTTAACTTCCAGGAGACCCGGTTCCAATTCCCGGCTAGGTAGCCTTTGTCGTTTTGGTGCATTAAAAAGTTTTATGCTGCCGTCATGTTGCCGGCGTTGTTTTATTTTGTCTGCAACCGTTCTTTTTCTTTTTTTTTAGTGTCTTTGTGAAGATGAATCAATCGAGTGTGAGAAAGTTAAGCACTTTTCACGTATTAGTTATACTCAAACGAAACATCTCATCTTCTTACGCCTCAATGAAGCGTATTCCCGAGAAAAAGTTCTTCAAATCGAACCAAGAAGACGTTGGTGTCGTCGAGCGGTTATGTAAAGGTAAGCGCTTTGGTGAAGCAATTGATGTTTTGTGCGAGCAGAAGCTTCTGGGAGAAGCGATTCAACTTCTGGGTCGAGCAAAGAAACCACCTGCGTCTACTTACTGCAACCTCATCCAAATATGCACCCAAAAACGCGCGCTTGAAGAAGGTAAGAAGGTGCATCAACACATTAGAGCATCTGGGTTTGTCCCTGGCGTCGTTATACGAAACCGTCTCTTGAGGATGTACACGAAATGTGGGAGCTTGGTTGATGCACGGAAGGTGTTCGACGAAATGCCGCAGAGAGATGTGTGTTCGTGGAATGTGATGGTGAATGGTTACGCGGAGTTTGGGTTGGTTGAGGAAGCGAGGAAGTTGTTCGATGAAATGCCTGAGAGAGATAGTTATTCGTGGACGGCTATGGTTGCTGGGTATGTTAAGAGAGATCAGCCTGAAGAGGCGTTGATGATGTATAGCTTGATGCAGAAGGAACCCAACTCGAAAGGTAATATTTTTACGGTTTCTAGTGCAGTGGCTGCTGCTGCTGAGATTCCTTGTATTCGTAGAGGGAAAGAGATTCATGGGCATGTTGTTCGAGGTGGTTTGGATTATGATGAGGTTCTTTGGAGTTCGTTGATGGATATGTATGGAAAATGTGGTTGTATTGATGAAGCGAGGAGCGTCTTTGATAAGATAGTTGACAAAGATGTTGTCTCGTGGACGTCGATGATTGATAGGTATTTCAAGTCACGTAGATGGCGAGAAGGGTTTTGTTTGTTTTCTGAGTTGGTTGGTTCTGGCGCACAGCCTAATGAGTATACTTTTGCTGGAGTTTTGAACGCTTGCACTGATCTCACGACAGAGGAGGTTGGGAAGCAAGTTCATGGTTACATGACAAGAGTTGGGTATGATCCCTACTCTTTTGCATCGAGTTCTCTTGTAGATATGTACACGAAATGTGGAAACATGGAGAGTGCAAAACACGTTGTTGATGGATGTCCTAAACCTGATTTGTTTTCTTGGACTTCTTTGATCGGCGGGTATGCGCAGAACGGGGAGCCAGAAAAGGCCTTAAAGTACTTCAACTTGCTTCTTGAATCTGGCACCAAACCTGATCACATTACCTTTGTGAGCGTCCTCTCCGCTTGTACTCATGCAGGGTTGGTCGAAGAGGGACTCAAATACTTCTATTCGATAACAGAGAAGCACGAGTTGTCTCATACAGATGATCACTACACTTGTCTTGTTGATCTATTAGCTCGGTCTGGAAGATTCGAGCAACTGAAAGACATCATTAGTCAAATGCCGATGAAACCGAGTAAGTTTCTATGGGCTTCTGTGCTGGGTGGGTGCAGCACTCACGGGAACGTTGATCTAGCCGAGGAAGCGGCTAAAGAACTGTTCAAGATAGAACCCGAAAATCCAGCTACTTATGTAACAATGGCTAACATCTATGCTGCAGCAGGGAAATGGGAGGAAGAAGGAAGAATGAGAAAGAGAATGAGCGAGATTGGAGTCACCAAAAGGCCCGGTTCAAGCTGGACCGAGATAAAACGTAAGCGTCATGTGTTTATAGCAGCGGATACTTCACATCCAATGCATGATCAAATAGTTGAGTACTTGGGTGAACTGAGGAAGAAGATGAAAGAAGAAGGGTATGTTCCAGCTACGAATCTTGTATTGCACGATGTAGAAGATGAGCAGAAAGAAGAGAATCTTGTGTATCATAGCGAGAAACTTGCTGTTGCTTTTGCGATTCTATCGACACCAGAAGGAACGGGGATTAAGGTGTTCAAGAACTTGAGGTCTTGTGTTGATTGTCACAGTGCTATTAAGTTCATATCTAAGATCACAAAGAGGAAGATAACGGTGAGAGACTCTACTCGGTTTCATTGCTTTGAAAATGGACGATGTTCTTGTAGAGACTATTGGTAACGAAAAAAAAAAAACTACTTATGATTTGCATGAAGTACGCCGCAAAATAGCTTGTGGTGGCTTCCGTGTGATGCATGGGGGTTCACGTCGTCCACGCTGACAGAACTTAATAAAATACTAACACGTAACTAGTCTCTCTGACTTCGTATTGTATTTAAGATTTGTCTTTACGTCGAACCTTAAAACATAGACTCTTAAACAGACAAATCGAAATCTTAAGGGAGATCAAGATTTTGGGTTCTATTTGCCTTGCAAAAATGAAACCGACCAGTCTCCTACTATGTCAATTATTAATAGGAACCTTGCTATTCTGGTTGGGCTCTGTTTTGGTTGATGCAGAAGATCCATATTTGTTCTACACTTGGACTGTTACCTATGGAACAAGATCTCCTTTAGGTGTTCCTCAACAGGTAAATACTCTTTGATTTTATACATTAGATTTAGTGTTATTATGAGAAATTGACATTTATTGATGTATTTTCTATATTTTGGTATGTTTAGGTTATTCTTATCAATGGACAGTTCCCTGGTCCACCGATTGAAGCTGTCACAAACAACAACGTTGTTGTTAATCTCATTAACAAGCTCGACGAACCTTTCCTCATCACCTGGTAAATACCCTTTATAACCAGTTGAGCTACTTTATTTTGAACAAGTATATTTATAGTTACGTGTAGGAATGGAGTGAAGCAGAGGAGGACTTCATGGCAAGACGGAGTATTGGGAACAAACTGTCCCATCCAACCAAACTCGAACTGGACTTATCAGTTTCAACTTAAAGATCAAATCGGCACTTACACTTACTTCGCTTCCACGTCGATGCACCGAGCCAGTGGTGCTTTTGGTGCTCTCAACATTAACCAGAGATCTGTTATTACCACTCCTTATCCTCAACCCGATGGTGACTTCACCCTCCTCGTCACTGACTGGTTCAAAATGAGCCACAAGGTACATATACCAACACAAAATACAAACAACTAAGAAGTCATGTACGAGTGCGCACTATTTCTTACTATGTATACGCCTAATGCTTTTTTTAACTCTTGTTAGGATTTGCGAAAGCGTCTTGACGCAGGCTATGCACTTCCTCTTCCTGATGCTCTTCTCATCAATGGTGTTTCTAAGGGTTTAATCTTTACTGGTGAACAAGGTAATGTCATCACACTCTTTTGTAATATTCATGGATGGTCTCATAGTAGTTTGTGATGTATTTTCGCTAGGCAAAACATACAAGTTTCGGGTATCGAATGTCGGTATAGCAACATCGATAAACTTTAGAATTCAAAGCCACACAATGAGCCTCATTGAAGTAGAAGGCGCTCACACTCTTCAGGAAAGCTATGAGTCTCTTGACGTCCACGTTGGTCAGTCCGTGACGGTCCTGGTCACTTTAAAAGCTTCAGTGAGAGACTATTACATCGTGGCTTCGACCCGGTTTACCAAACCGATACTAGACACAACCGCGAGTCTTCGTTACCTAGGCTCCAAAAACGCCGTATATGGTCCGCTTCCCGTTGGTCCAACCTACCATATTCACTGGTCCATGAAACAAGCAAGAACCATCAGGTACAAAATTAGCAAACCAAACCAAACTGAACCGTAAATACCGGTTTTGTTTAATTTGATTTAATATGCTTTATTTAAGGATGAATTTGACGGCAAATGCTGCAAGGCCAAACCCACAAGGATCATATCATTATGGTACCATACCGATAAACCGAACTTTAATCCTAGCCAATGCAGCTACGATGATTTACGGGAAGCTCCGGTACACCGTAAACCGAATATCATACATTAATCCACCAACACCGTTGAAACTTGCCGATTGGTACAACATTTCGGGCGTGTTTGATTTCAAGACAATGCTTAGCACTCCTACGATCGGACCGGCTCATTTTGGTACATCGGTTTTCGACGTTGAGCTTCACGAGTTCGTAGAAATTGTTTTCCAGAACGACGAGAGATCAATTCAATCTTGGCATATGGATGGTACTAGCGCCTTTCTTGTTGGGTAAACACCTTACCTTGGCTCTCTGTTATCTAAACCGGTTATTTACATCGTAAACCGAAATTGATTATTTCTTTTCAGATACGGGTCAGGGACATGGAATGTGAGCATGAGAAAACGTTACAACTTGGTTGATGCTGTTGCAAGGCACACTTTTCAGGTGAATGATTCTGAATAAAGAAAATTGTTATCTTAAACAACTTCACTGAATCTAAATAACTAAATCAAATCAATGATGATTGTATGTGTGAAGGTGTATCCGTTATCATGGACAAGCATATTGGTGTCGTTGGATAACAAAGGGATGTGGAACTTAAGGTCACAGATATGGTCGAGGAGATATTTAGGACAAGAACTCTATGTTCGCGTTTGGAACGATGAGAAGTCTCTCTACACTGAAGCTGAGCCGCCACTCAACGCTCTTTATTGCGGCCTAGCTAAACGCCTTCGTTAGATACTGTAGATATTTTCCACACATATATTATTGTTATCTTTTTATTTATTCAACATTCGATTAGGTCACAATTAAGGGCGTGATTTTTATTTTTTATTTTAGTTTAAAGGGGGGGGGGGGGGGGAGTAAGGAAAAAAATACAAACGTAGCCAAAACGTAAACCTCAATGATTTTTCAATAAATAGACAAAACAAATTTAAAGAAAACTTCTTCTTTTTTTGTCTTATGGTTTTGTATATTTTTGGCCGTGTTCATGCATCTAAACCAGATTTTGGGTTGATAACGATATATTTATTTTGAGAAAATATTAACGTAAATCTTATCATAGCACAATTTCATTACGATACTATTAGTGTATGAGTGTATATATCACGTTCCATCATTGAGTATTTGAGTGCCAATAAAAAGCAAAAGACATCTAAAAATGGATTCGACTTTGGTGCTGGCTTTGGTTTGACTTTATGTCCTCACGTAATCAGCAAACGAGAGGGAACGAACAAAAACAAATCTCGCCTTACTAATCAATTGATCAAATGTACGTACAGAACATGCATATCATAAGCCTTAGAACAAGCAAAAAAAAAAAACATACAAAAAAAGTTTTAAATGTATATAACTAACCAAACAATCCAAATTCACTAGACCTCAATTTTGTGAATATTTTCTACGTACAGTATTCCCACTAGCTAGGTTAAAAACTTTAGAATTTAGACACGAGTTAGTAATGCCCTTATCTCTATTGGATCAACGTGTCCAAGTTAATCAATCATAGACCCCTTTTGAAAATGACAGTTCAATGTGAAACTGTCCCCAAACCATAAATGAAGAACCCACACAACACAGCCACAACAGTTAGAGGAACAAAGAGAATAGAGAAAAAAATGAAGCAATATGTGCTGGTTCACGGAGGTTGCCATGGCGCGTGGTGCTGGTACAAGGTCAAACCGGTGTTAGAAGCTTCAGGACACAGTGTGACCGTAGTGGATCTGACAGCTTCTGGTGTGAACATGAGCAGAGTGGAAGAGATTCAGTCGCTTGAGGATTACACCAAACCATTGCTTAATGTTCTTGAGTCGTTTGGCTCAGATGATAAGGCGATCCTCGTCGCGCATAGCCTTGGAGGGCCACCCGTTGCTCTTGCAGCCGACATGTTTCCTAGTAAGATCTCTGTTGCTGTTTTTGTAACGTCGTTCATGCCGGACACAAAGAATCCACCTTCTTACACTTTCGAAAAGGTACGTACGCATGAACCAAAACGATTACTAGTGTAAATTAAAATATATCAATCAGAGACGGTATTAATGTGTTGAGTTTATGGGGGCAGTATCTGGAGAGTGTAACGGAAGAAGAAAGTTCAAACATGGAGTTTGGGACATACGGAACTCATGAACGTCCTCTAACGTCTGTACTTCTTGGAACCAAGTTCTTGGCCAAGTACATGTACCAACTCTCACCACTTGAAGTATGTATGACTCAAATAAATATGTTTTTTTTTTTTTCAAGACCATTTTTATGAATATTTATTTTTGTTGATTGTTAGGATTTTGAGCTGGCGAAAATGTTGGTGAGAGTTGGACCGGCGGTTACCAGCAGTCTGACGGGGACTAAAAGCTTAACCGAAGAAGGGTATGGTTCGGTTACTCGTGTGTATGTCATATGTGGAGAAGATAAAGGGTTAACCGAAGAATTTCAGAGATGGAATATAGAGAATTTTCCGGTTAAAGAAGTGATGGAGATCAAAGATGCAGATCATATGCCAATGTTCTCCAAGCCACTTGAGCTCTGTGACTGTCTACTCAAGATTGCTGATAACTATGCATAAATAAACAAGCCTGACAATAAAATCATTATTGTCATTGTATTATAAAAAAATTAAAGTTTCCACCACCATGATAGGCTACATGCTTCATGGGATGGATGATTGTATGAATAAGATTACTACAACAAAAACATAAACCAGATGATACACTTCTGTGCCCTGTGATTGCCTATGATAACATTCAATCATCAATTCAATAAATAACGGGCAGGCGGGGCAGCGGATACAAACTGGTGCATAAGAGATCTGTTTCCAGACTTTCACCAAACTAAACATCACGAAGTGAAAACGATGAACTTGAGAAGAATCCAGTGGCTAACGGCGTGAAGTTCTAGATTTTGGCCTTGAAGATTTCTGCAGTTAAAGAGTAAAAAATGAAGTTTCAGTTTCAGCACTGAATCCAGTCGTTAGATTGAGTGACATAGATGCAACAAAACATATCTAATGAAACAGAAACACAAAACAAAATGTACTTACAGTCATAGAACCGAAGCTGGCTCCTGAACCCGGTGTAATACCTAAAAGAGGGGAAAAAGATAACACAACTTGAGACTACAGACAAAACAAACTGTATCGATGAGAATTTGGGAAAACATGTTAATGACTTTCTACCTGCAAACTGGGAAGGCGTAGCAGCAGCAATTGATGGAGTTGGCTGGCCAAACAAAGATGGAGCAGAACCAAATGCAGAAGCTGGTGAAGAACCAAAAAGTGGTGTCTGCGAGGGAGTAGTTGCTGCTCCATACAAAGAAGAGCTAGGAGCAGCAGAAGATGGTGTAGCAAAGAGAGATAACGATGGTGCAGAAGAAGCAGGCGTGTTAAGAAACAAGCCAGCTCCTGAAGAAGGGTTTGGTGTTGGAAAGGCTGCAGATGTTGGTGGAGCATTTGAAGAAGCTCCAGGAGTCAATCCAGCAACTTGGGTTGAGGTTTGTGCACTTGTAGTAGTAGTTGCAGCAGGTAGATGCAGAGTTGGGTGGACCCTTTTAGCAGCAGCTTCTTGTTTTGCTGTTTCCCTCCGATCAGCTTCAAGAAACGGATCATGGCATTCTCCTCTCCGGCGCTGGTCAGCAAGATACGCTGTTCTCATCGATTCAATGTATTGGTGAATATTCTCTACCTGAAGAAGAACACAACAAAATTACAAACCGATTTCAAAAAAGGGGTTTCTAAAAATATTATTAGAAGTTTACCTTAGCAGCGACATGAACAAAGAAGTCATGCACATTAGAGATGACTTTAGGAAGAGATTCCAAAAGGGAAACACGTCGGCTATACTTGTCAGAATCCAAAGCAAGTAACTGCTCCAGCTCCTCAACCCACTGTCGGCACTCGCCTAGATACTTGTCAAACCTTGCAACTGTTTGCTGTAGAAAAACAGTGGGTTTCCTTGGGATCCCACGGTAAAAGTCAGAAACATGAACAACGGAAGTAACAACTGCTTGTTGTTGTTGACCAGAGGAAGCTGCAGCCGTATTAGCTCCTTGCGCCTGAGTCGACTGAGAACCAGCACCACCAACAGCTCCTCCATCTGGCTTAAAGCGAGGGAATCTTGGCTGTAGCATCATGAAAGATCGAACAGCAGTCTCTGAATTATGCAGCATGTCTTTAACAACCACCATAAGCTCGTGGAGAACAGCTTTCTGTCTGTCCATGGTAGTATTAATCCCACCAAGCTCCTACAAAAATAAAATATTAAAAAAGAACCAAACTTTCATACAACAAGCCTGAGAGAGGAATCAATCATAAAACAAAACCTGAACAATGCGGCTTGCATCAAACTCGAAACCTTCAGTGGAAACAGAGGAATCATAAAGTCTGCTGCATTGATCTAACCTCTGACTCTCACTTCTGTACTCCAATACCTTCCCTCTAAGGATTCACACAAACGAAAAAGGTTCCGACTTTATCACATCATCTACTAACCTTAAGCCCTAAGGATAAAAAGAAATCGACTTTAAGAGTTGAAAGAAGAGCATACTCAATCTGAAGGAGGAGCTTCTGGGAATCGGGATGAAGATCGGCCCACTTAGTACTGTAACTCGCCGGCGCTTTATCGTTCGTGAACAGATACAACTGTTGTACTTGCTGTTGTTGTTGTTGATGTTGCTGCTGGAACTGTTGCGGCTGAAACGACAACGGTTGCTGCGGTTGCGGTTGCGGGAAGAAGGAACTGCTCTGCGGCTGAAACGACGGCTGTTGTTGCTGAGTTTGAAAAGGAGAAGGAGTCGTTGTTTGCTGCGGCTGCTGTGGGGTAGAGAATAGATTGAACGACGACATTGCTGGAGAAACCGGGCGGTGAATCGAATCTAGGGTTTCTGTCGCCGGCGAGGATTTTGGAGTCGAGGGAAAGATTTTAAAAGCCCACTCAGAATAAAGTGGAGAGAAAAGGTAGGAATTAGTATTTATTGCCTATATTTCACCTTTATACAAAATATAAGGGCTCTTGTGAAAATATGCAATATTAATCTTTTTAGTTTTTACTAGTGGTCATATAAGAGTATTTCCAGTATATTATTCAATTTTAATTTTTAAACATTTATTTTGGTTTTACTCCTTTTTATTTTAAAATAGAATACTGAATAATTTCTTATGGATTATGCTATCTTTTGGAATAATCATATTTTTATTCTATTTTAAAAATAATTAAAATATAATAATTAAAATATTTATTTTTAAAAATTAAATTCAGAATGAAAATGAAATAAGTTTGAAGATGTTCTATCTCAAAAATTAGATAGCTCGCTCATTGAAGATTTCAGCTTTTGCGATTGGTTCAGTGTCATTTAGATAAATCAATATAAGCCATTTAAAACATTTTTTCAGAATAAGCTTCTATAGTTTTGTTTTCCATGATGTACAAAGCATTCAACTTTGTTTTGGAAATCAACTTTGAAACTATTACTTGTTACACTTGTCTCCATATGGATTTTCTTATGTTGGGGGTACTTGTAGTTCCTCTCAAGTATAAGAAAGATCAGAGCAAGATAACCTAATTAGAGGAACCTCCTAAAACCCCAAAAAACACAAGTCAAAAAACATTCAAAATCTAATAACACAACTGATGTCAAAAATAAAATAAAATCTAATAGTGCAATTAAGTTGGCAGAGTCTAACCGGTGGTTAGTAACCACCAATAAAAAAACCTATATTTAGGAAAAATATCATTCCATTTTACCACCAGATTAGCTTCTATATTAGTAAGATATTACAACTGTAAGAAAGATAACATTCCATCTTATTACAGTCCATTCAAACACTTGTTAGCAAATTAAGCACACTTACCTTAAAAACGTTTTGAATTCCAAAAAGACACGATTAAAAAAATCAGACCGTTGCTCTGTTCATCTTCAGACATGAACTAATATAAAAATCTCACCTTGGAAGTAACAAATCATATCTTCTTCTTCTTATCCAAAGAACAACCACTGAGAGAGAAGTTTGAAATCCAAAACCAGTGAGCCAATCACAATGCCTGCGATGAGCACGAGTTCAGCACCAACCGTCGGAGGAGGAACCTCAAACGTATCGATCTACGAGAAATGCAGAGAAGAGAGGATCAAGGAGAATCTCCAGAGGATGCAGAATCTCGGCATCATGGATCTCTCCCTCAAGCTCAAGTCTGGGATCCAGCCCGCTAAAAGGCGCTACACTAAAGCTGATTCGAACCCAGATCTTAGATCTTCGGCTCGAAACACCCCTCCTCCTCTTCAGCTCTCCGTCTCCACCAGACGATCCTCAAGGTACTCTCTCTCTCTCGATTTCACAAAAAAATTAAAAAAATTAGGGGTTTTCGGAAAAGGTAGGATTTTTTGGTAGAAATCAAGGTTTAGGGTTTAGGGTCCAGCAAAAGGTTCTCTTTTGGTTGAATGAGATTTTGTTTGGAAGAAGACTAGGGTTTTGAATTATAAAGTCAAAGTCTTTTGAGTTCCTTTTTTGTTGCTATCGTCTTTCAGGTTGAAGAACGCATTGCCAGTTACCTACTTCGAGGAAGCGGAAGAGAAGAAGGGTAAAGCATCTAAAGAAGTGGTTTTGTGGCTTGGAGAAGGAGGCGAAAGGCCAGAGATTTACACTGATGAGCATGAGAAGCTGCTAGGTAACACCGAGCGAACCTGGGAGCTTTTTGTCGATGGTTATGCTCAAGATGGGAAACGGATTTATGATCCTGTTAGAGGAAAGACTTGCCACCAGTGCAGGTTAGATTGTAAGGCTTGATTAGCTTTTGTGTCTCAAACGTTTGCTTAATGGTTATTACGATGGACTTTTTTGACAGGCAGAAGACGCTTGGTCATCGTACACAATGCAGCAAGTGTCACCCATCTGTCGCAGGTCAATTCTGTGGAGATTGTTTGTACATGAGGTACGTTTTGTGTTTGAGTATGCAGTTTATGATCTTCTTGTGTTGTGTGCCAAAAGAGGAATGTTGTGACAGGTATGGAGAACATGTGCTTGAGACTCTTGAAAATCCGGACTGGATCTGTCCTGGCTGTCGTGGAATCTGCAACTGCAGTCTCTGTCGTAAACGGAAAGGGTGGTTGCCAACTGGTACAGCTTACAAGAAGGTAACAACTTTGGTTATTATTATTCTCTCAATGTTACCGGTTTTGATGTTTCTTTATCAGGTATGTAAGCTAGGGTACAAGTCTGTTGCACATTATCTGATTCAAACCAACAAGCAGTCAGAAACAAACGAGGATGATGAAACTGCTGACACTCCTTCCCAAGCTTCTGCAAAGAGATCGCTATCTTTCAAAGAAGCAAAGGCGTCTTCAGAAGAAGATGATCTCACTCTCCAGATCACCGATGGGCTTGCGGTTCAGGACAATCACATTGATGATGATAATGAAGGCACAAACGAGAATCAGGATTCAGCTAGAAAGTCATTGAGTTTCTTGCCTGCTGAGGACAATCAAACTTCGGTGATTGATGATGTTCATGCTCTAGGTGGTGATGATATCAAGCCATTAGATATGAACGAGATGGATCCAGCAACTCCTGTGATGATGATTGACATTGAGGCTTATTCTGGAGACAAAGTGAAGGGAGAAACAAGAGGAGGCAAGAGGAAAAAAATGTCTGTTGAACCAAACCCAAATAGTATTGGTGGAAGACTGAGGCAGCGTCGTAAGAGTCAAGCTTTAATGAGATAAAGTTAAGATAGATATATGAATGAGAAACTCTCTCAGCTCTCAGTGTTGTTCTTCATGTGCTTTTTGCTTCATACATTTTTAGGCATATCTAAATGTAATAACTTTTCCTTTTCCTGACAGAGTAACCATGGATCATGTAATCTCTTTTCAAACTTTTTGATTTTGTCTTAATTGCAAACTAGTTTTGCATTAGATTATTCTGTTTCCTACCAATTATCTAATTCCTACCAAACTACAATTCAAATTTGAAGTTTAGACGCTACAACTTTATTGCTACTAATATACGGTACCACTGCACCACATTGATATAACTCGAGTTCTCGAATTAAATTAAGATTTTCTATTTCAAAAGTTTAAAGTTAAAATATTCGTTTTGGACCTGGGAGTACCTTTAATTTGCAGTTGATTAATAACGCTCTGTTTTATCATCAAATAAACACAAAAAGAAGAATAAAGGCATTGTACGTGCTTTGTCTCATTGAAAATGACAGATTTTGAAACCAAGCAACTAACTAAACTTATTAAAAACTTTAATTTTATTTTCTAGAATAAATAAGTAGAAGACAGAAGGCATTTTTGTTTAATCAATAGCACATTGTGTTGTGTTCAATGCATAATAAACAATCCAAATAGTGTATATGTTGTCCTTTCTCTTGGAAGAAAGTACTCCCTCCGTTTCATATTACTTGTGGTTTTAAGTTTATGCACACATATTAAGGAAACATTTAATTTTACATATTTTCAAAATAAAAACACTATTACCAATACATCTAATCATATATCAACCAATAGAAAAATAGAATAAATAATATTACCAATAAATTTTGCATTAAAAATTGAAAACGACATTTATTTTGAAACAAAAATTCTACTCCAGAACGACATCTAATTTGAAACGGAGGGAGTATTTATTATCTTGACTATCGATGAATACGTCCAGAGCAAATATGTCTTAATGTCGTGATATAAGCCCATGAAAAAAAACAGAAACATATACTATCAGTTGTTCTTCAATGCAGCTCAACTTTTATCTACAACACAGTATAGAAGACCATGATATGTAATTGGTCAATGCATATCTTAAATGAAGACAAAAGCCTTGTATTTTAGATTCGATAAATGTTGTTAGGATTGTTAGCAAATAAAGGCAAATGTTACAACAATAAATTATGTTTATTGTTTACTTTTGAAAAGAAAATGTATGGAGTCCAAAGTAGGCAAAAGCATCCCCCACACTCCAACCTTACATTTATAATAGGCATATATAAATTTCGTCTGTTTCAAGTTTCAACCACCATATCTAATATTAGTAGGGTCCATGTACATGATAATAATACATTCATATAGTAATCATAAAATAAAAGTTATGACTTGTATTTGTATATTAGTAAAAGTTTTGAATTATGATTTTTCTTCCAAGCACCTTAGCTATATTTAGCTAGTTTTGTTATCATTTTCTTTGGTCTTTCGTTCCTTAATAATTTTGCAATAGAGTTGACTAGTTAATTGTCTTTCCTGAGTCTTTTTGTCTTATTGTTTTATTGGTATAAGATGGAAAAAGAAAACTCATGGGAAAATAGTAAATGCCAAAATAGAATATGCTAATACTAATATTCCCACTAAAAACAGTTCTTTCTGTGAACAAAAAAAATAGTTTTTTCTGTGTTTATTTGACTTATATCCTAAGTCTTTATTTGGTGTTATTTGACTTGAAACCTTGGCATTATATATATCCTTTTTCCATTTAATAAGAAAATGATTAGAGGAATTGCATAATTGCTTGCTAGTTGCTTGCTTGCTTTCTTCAACCATACATGATTTGTTTTAGCTCATTGAACCAACCACCACTATGCAGCTTATGAAAGTCAATGCCTTTTCTTTTGAACAGTGTGTAAATGAGAGAGACTGGTCCTTAGGGTTTGTTTGAGCTTTCTTGGATTCCTTCTTCATTCTGTGGTTTTCTTTCTCGTACTTTCGTTACTTTCTTCTTCTTCTTCTTCTTCTTCACTCCTTTTTTTCTTTCAAATCCCTAATTTTCAAATTTCTAAAAAAGTTTCCATTTTTAGACTCTCTCTTCTAGGGTTTTCTTAAAGATCCTCCCTTTTGCCGAATCATCTCATTTCTCTAATGCATTTCTCTCTGTGGAAGCAAATTCACCACTGCGCTACTCTCATCTTAGACAAGAGCAAAAGCAGAAGAAGTAGAAGAAGAAGCAGAGATGGGTCTGATTCTTCTTCCCTCAATGCAAGGAAAGAAGCTGCCTTGCTTCGGAAACTGTACGAAGACAAGCTCAGGGAAGCTCTAGAGGAAGCCTCCGAGAACGGGTCACTCTTCAAATCCCAAGTCATCGACCAGGAAGAGAATCAAGACGGAGGAGCCGTGGGCCGCTCCAGATCCTTAGCTAGGCTCCACGCGCAGCGTGACTTTCTACGCGCCACCGCTTTAGCAGCTGAGCATGTGTTCGAATCAGAAGACTCCATCCCTGAGCTCGTTGAAGCTCTTAACAAGTTCCTCACCATGTACCCGAAGTACCAAGGTTCAGAGAGAATCGATCAGTTAAGATCTGAGGAGTATAGTCACTTGTCAGGTTCGAAGGTATGTCTTGATTACTGTGGGTTCGGTCTGTTTTCGTATGTTCAGACTCTTCACTATTGGGATTCTTGTACGTTTAGCCTCTCTGAGATCACTGCTAATTTGAGTAACCACGCGCTTTACGGTGGAGCTGAGAGTGGAACTGTGGAACATGACATCAAAGCTAGGATCATGGACTATTTGAACATCCCTGAGAATGAGTATGGTCTTGTTTTCACTGTTAGCAGAGGCTCAGCTTTTAAGTTGCTAGCTGAGTCTTATCCTTTCCAGACGAACAAGCGGCTTTTGACAATGTTTGACCACGAGAGCCAGTCTGTGAACTGGATGGCGCAGACGGCGAGGGAGAAAGGCGCAAAGGCTTACAACGCTTGGTTCAAGTGGCCTAGTTTGAAGCTGTGTTCGACTGATTTGAAGAAGAGACTGTCTTATAAGAAGAGGAAGAAGAAAGACTCTGCGGTTGGGTTGTTTGTGTTTCCTGCGCAGTCGAGAGTTACGGGTGCTAAGTATTCTTACCAGTGGATGGCTTTAGCTCAGCAAAACCATTGGCATGTGTTACTTGATGCTGGCTCTTTAGGTCCTAAAGATATGGATTCACTTGGTTTGTCCTTGTTCCGCCCTGAGTTTATCATTACTTCGTTCTACCGGGTGTTTGGACATGATCCGACAGGGTTTGGTTGTCTGTTGATTAAAAAATCCGTGATGGGTAGTCTTCAGAGTCAGTCTGGGAAAACAGGATCAGGAATAGTGAAGATCACTCCTCAGTATCCGTTATATCTCAGTGATTCAGTAGATGGTCTTGATGGATTAGTTGGTTTTGAAGATGGTGATAAGACCAAAGAAGCTGCTCATCGTCCTGGAACTCAGATGCCGGCTTTCTCTGGAGCATACACTTCAGCACAAGTGAGGGATGTGTTTGAAACAGACCTCTTAGAAGATAACATCTCTTCTGATAGAGATGGAACTACCAGCACCACGATTTTCGAAGAAACAGAGAGTGTTTCGGTTGGTGAACTGATGAAAAGCCCTGTTTTTAGTGAAGATGAGTCGTCTGACAATTCGTTTTGGATTGATCTTGGTCAAAGCCCTCTTGGTTCTTCTGATCAGCATAACAAGATTGCATCTCCATTGCCACCGGTTTGGTTTTCCAAACAGAAACAACAACGTCACTCAGCTAAACAAGTTCCAAAGAGTTACAGTAATCCTATATATGATGGTAAAGACGTCCTCTCATTCGATGCTGCTGTTATGTCAGTTACAGAGCACGGGACAAACACGACTCCTACACGGAACAGGAGGAGTTCTGGTAGTAATCTCCATGTTCAGGAGATAGAGGAAGAAAACTGCAGTCATAGCTTAGCAAATGGCTCATCAGAAATTAAAGAGAGTGCGATTAGACGAGAAACAGAAGGAGAGTTCAGGTTATTAGGAGGGAGAGATGGTGGTAGAAGCAGGCTTTTGGGTGTGGAGGATGAACATACAAGCAAAGGAAGACGAGTTTCCTTTAACATGGACCGTATTAGTCATAGTATTGTAGAACCTGGTGAAGCTTCTCTAGCTAGTGTTTATGATGAAGAGTACAATAACAACACTAGTGATGATGAAGGTGCGGATGATGAATGGGATAGGAGAGAAAGCGAAACAGAGATTGTTTGCAGACATATCGATCATGTGAATATGTTAGGTCTTAATAAAACCACGACAAGGCTTAGGTTTCTGATTAACTGGCTTGTGGTATCCTTACTGCAACTACAAGTGACTGAATCAGGAGGAGGAGGAGGAGGAGGAGGAGGAGGAGGAGGAAGGAACATGAATCTTGTGCAGATATATGGACCAAAGATCAAATACGAAAGAGGAGCAGCGGTTGCATTCAATGTTAGAGATAGAAGCAAAGGTTTTGTTAGTCCAGACATTGTTCAGAGACTGGGTGAAAGAGAAGGTATATCTCTAGGAATTGGTATATTGAGTCACATACGCATAGTGGATGGTGATAAACCAAGAAACCATAGAGCGAGGAGTAAAGAAGATAGTAGTGCTCTGCACTTGCCGAACGAAGGTGAGAGAAACGGGTTTATAAGATTTGAGGTTGTGACAGCTTCTCTTAGCTTCTTGACAAACTTTGAAGATGTTTACAAGCTTTGGGGTTTCGTAGCCAAGTTCCTAAACCCTGGTTTCAGCAGAGAAGGTTCACTTCCTACTGTAGAAGAAGAAGAAGCAGAGGAGGACTCAGAGACGTGAGTTTGTAGTAGAAACCACAACTTTTAGAAGGTGACTCAAAGAGGCTGACATAACCGGTCAAGAGAATCGACGCCTGAACCATTATATGGTCGCTTTCCCGGGAGATGGAAAGAAGAAAAAGAACTGTGAATGAAAGAGATTTGGTAATGGCTTGTAAGCTGGAAACAGAACTTTATTGATCTTAAAGATTCTGCTTTTGTGTTGTGTTTTTTTTGTTTGGGGTGAGAACAAGAGTTACAGAAAGATTCAGAAACTTGTAGCATTTCTTCTTCTAAGTTCTACAAAACTGATTCAGATCAATATATATACACAGGAACGTTATACCTTAATATATCTGGAAAAAAATTATAGGAAAAAGCGATTAAGGAAAATTGTAATTTTAGTGAACAAACATGTCGTAGGACTCCAATGAAGCTGATTTAATGTTAACCAAAACAAAAATGTTATGGCATTGCAGCCTACTACAAGGACTTTGAATCTTTTAAGAGTTTCATTTCTTCTGTCGCTGCTTCTTGGCTGAAGCAGCCCCGGTGACAAGTCTGAGAGCTTGGCTTGAGTTCTTGAGGACTGAAGACGATCTAGGGACTTGTGCTTTCCGCTTCTTCAAGAAATCTAACCCGGTTTTCAAGCATTCCGGTGGTGGAATCTCCTTGTAAATAACAGTTTCAATACTGCACAAACGAGAGAGTCTAATCAGATAAAACCAAAAGAGTGATACTAGAGAGAGTGTAAGACATGAGAAGATGATGATGATTACCCTGAGCTCTTTTTCTTTTTCTTTCTCGGGTGTTCTTTGTTGGTCTCCTCGTCTTCTTCAGAATCAGAACCGTTTTTCTGCCTGTACATGAGAAAGACATTGCCAAATCTTAAAACCTTTTGTTTTTAATATGCATAAAGAAAAAAGAAAGATCAAAAAAGTTTTAAAAAAATACTTGTCCCGCTGAGCAAGAAAGTCAATGATGTTTTTGGAAAGGAATCCCTTGTTTGCAAGAGCTTCAGGCTCGGCCTCTTCCTCTTCTTCGTCTTGGAAAGTTTCAATCTTTCGTGATTTCCTTGGCGTTATCTTCTCTGCCAAATGCCTGCGACTCTCTTTCTTTTCGCGGGCAATCCTACAGAAGCGAAAGCAATCTCATTTAGAAAATCCACACATTTCAAACTGAACCAACTTAAGTGAAGCTTAGTGTTCCACAACCAAAGAGAGAAAGAAACAGAACTTATGATGAAAGAACAGGAGAACTCGTTTTGATAGTGTTTAACTGCTGTCTAAGGAAGGGATTACACATAGTTTACTTAAGATGGAAGTGATAATTAACTATCAAAGAAAGAACCTTTATCTTCATCCATAAACTCCTAATCATCCACAAGCTTCAGAAGAAGTTTTCAAAAGAAACTGCAAACATAACACTCACTACCCATCCGTAATAAGAGCGAGCTAGATAGAGAGAGGGGGAAGGAATTACAAACCTAGCTTTGTTCTCTCTCTGTATTTTCCTCAACGCTGCATCTTCCACTTTCGCCTGAAACAAAGCCAAAAAAAAAAAAAAAACTTATTAAAAGCTAAGCAATTGTTTGAGCATAATCCATGTAAGAAGGAAAAAAAGACCTGCTCCTGGGTGAATTCCTCAGGTGGACCATCGGAGTCGGAATCTGAATTGTGGTTTTTGTTGTTATCCGACATTATCTTCTTCTTCTTCTTCAAAGGTGCTTGCTTTCTAGGGTTTAACGGCTCCCGCAAATTCCCCACAGATGATTTCGATTCTACTTCCTCTCTTCTCTTCTTCTTCTTTAAGATGGGTTTCTTTTGGGCTTTTGTTACGGCCTTTTCCTTTAAGCCCATTTATTCACTCATAAAAACAGGTTTACTTCACCAGTGATTACAACAAAAGCTGGAATAGCTCAGTTGGTTAGAGCGTGTGGCTGTTAACCACAAGGTCGGAGGTTCGACCCCTCCTTCTAGCGTTTTCTTTTTTTCCTTTTTCTTCTTGCAGGAATTACTATACTGATTAAAGGAGATGGATGGGTCGAGAGATAGATACCTCGATCGATGAGTGTAGATTCTTTTACGTGCCTGCCTCATAATACTTTACTACTAAATTAAGTATTTACTAATAAGTTGTGTTAAAAATAAGATTTACTTATAAGTTACAACAAAAGTTGGAATACTGTTTGAAAGAGACATGCGTGAGATGGGTTGAAACTCGAGAGATATTACTTCTATGACTGTCGCATACTTTACGCGACTCAAAACATGGAATAAGACAAGAAAATATAAATAAGACAAAACTCTACTCTCAAACAAAAACAAAAGATTTGGTGTACGTACACATTATATTTAGCATTAGAGATAAAAAGTCCACTGAATAAAATCACTATCACTTTATAGTAAAGAAGACAAACTTATATGCATATATTATATATATATTCTCAGCCAACCAATAACAAATTGTAACTTATGCTCTCTACTTTACACTCCCAAATCTATACAATGTTCCAACATTATTTTCATCACAAACCTTTTCTCATTGATGCAATAGCAACCTGAAACTGAAGTCATATGGTACTACTTGAACCAACTCCATGAGTGATTCTTTGTTCTTTCTCTCCATACACTTGAGAGCTTCTTCTCTGAGTTTATCAGGCAACTGAAGGCAAACCCAATCCAGCAACGACTCCAAATCCTTTGCAAAGTCTAGGAGATACCAATCTAATACCTTTGGAAGCATTAGTTTGTTCTTCTTTGAGATCCCAACAGATGCTTGAAGATAATCTCTCTTTGCTGCTTCTAGCTCTACCTCTACATTAGCTGCTGTGTATACCCTTACCTAAAATGACAAACAAAAAGAGTTTGATGCAAAGCTCATGTATGAAAACTACTTGAAAGTTTGCACAGAACTTACAGCAGGAGAGGACCAGCTTCCACAGGCGAGAGCGAAAGTGACCAAAGGCTCTGACCATTCCAATCCAAATGTGCTATGTGCTCTCATCTCTTCATGTGTTGCAGTTTTGGGACAAGTCTTTTTCCAATGCATAGAAAAAATGACAAAATGAATCAAAACTTTGATGTAGCAGATATACACAACTCAAAGAGAAGAAGATAGAAAGGAACTTACAAACTTCAAGTGGTATGGAAGTCTCAAGATGAAGTGTTCAATTGTGATAGCATTTAGTGAGTGTCCTCCTACAATTATTGTTGCCTGACATAACACCAAGAAGATGAATACAATGAAGCAACATGGTTTCAAAATTTTGGGTTTTGAGTTTAGACCTTTTGCATCAGGGCTACAACCATCTCAGGTGTCCCAGGGATCCCATGCTCCAAGAATGCCTATGAATGTAACAAGAATCAGTCTCTTTAACATTTTACAAAGACATACCACACAAAGGAAGCTCACATTCATCACACAGGAGTTATAAGTATTTATCCAGAATGCAAGCTTCTGCTGGTGGCTAAGACCGTCTAGATTTACAACGGAAAGCTTATTAAGCAGGAACCTGTAAATAGCAACCAACAGTAACACAGAACATGAGTTTTAGAGTTATTCAATCATTAGTTTAAATGAGAGAAACTTACTTGAGACGATGGATCAGAAAGGAAGCATTGATTCTTCTTCCAAGATCAATTGAAGATGCATCAACCGAGCAAAGATTCTTGTATGCACCAAGCTCTCTTGCTCTCCATTCTGAACAGTTACTATATGGATCCAACACAATGTCTTTAGACGACGAGCTTATCCTCAAGATAATACTTACAAGGCACTTCAGTAGATCTTCTGAAACTCTGTTTGCTGCATTTTGCAGCGATTTGTCTTCAGAAGATGATCCAGAGACACTCTCCTGTGCTTTGTCTTTATCTTCTAATCTATCATCTAGCTGAACAGAAACAACCTCCTCCGGCTTAACCACAGGTTTCTTCTTCTTCACAGATGTCAAGAATCTACCAAGCCTCTTTTCAGGTGATTCTTTATCCTTCTTACTGGAGGTCTGATTCTCCTTCCCTCTTACATCTACTGGCTTTGTAACACTGCACAGATTCGTTTTAGGCGACGCTTGTTTGCCATTTACAATTCTCTGATCAGTGGAGAAGAGTTTCCTACTACTTGAGATGCTTCTGCTAAAACTAAGAGACTGTTGATGATGCTTTTTAGGAGGAGTGATCATAGAATTGAACTCGTGTTGCGACATGGATTTGGACCGTTGGTGTTTACTGTTTCTAACGGGAGAATTCTCCTTCAAACCGTTGTTATTAGGAGACTCTGGGTTCCTCTTGGAAGAGATGTAAACAGCTTCTTGGTAAAGACCTTGTCTATAGCTTACAACTTGTTCTTCTAACCGAACCACTTCCTCTTCAAGAACAGCTACTTCAGCAAGAAGCTCCAGTGTCTTTGATCAGATAAAGAAACAAAGATTCAAACACAAAGAAGAACAACAAGTTTGAATGAGAATATCAAATGTTTGGGAACTTCTTACATGTCGAGGGAGATAAGAAGGAAGACGAGGCAAAGCTCCTAAAGGTCTAGTGAAAGCTCTCTCCAATGCTCTATGTACATTCTCCTCATGTCTCAGCTTCCTCTTTAGTTTATCAACCTAATAATCACAGCAAAACATTTTTAAATTCATATAATCATTAAAAAGAAACTCAAAGAAAGTAAAAATCATCATCATCATACATCTTGAAGCAAGTCCATTTTCTTTTCTCTGTTAGCTCTGCGTCGATTAACAAGAGATTTCCCTGGACTAACTCCATTGCCTTGATAAGACTCCATCTTCTTCTTCTTATCCTCCTTTGCAGATTTTAGAATACCACGAAACATTATTACTCAATACAGAGAAAAAGAAAGAACACACTCAAAGGAAGAGAAGCAGAACTTGAGTTTTGTAAAGACCACACTAGATTGTGTTCTCAGCCTTTGATAGTGGAAATCACTTTCACTGTGACCAGTAATAATCACTAAGAATAACTTTTTTCTAGAAAGCAAAAAAAGATACGGTTGTGAAAATAGTCCAATGTTTGAAGCTAAGAATCTTTAAACAAGATATTTTGAAAGAAAGAAAAATCCAAAGAGAGAATTATAATCAAGAAGATTGTAATTCATGTAAAGGAAGAAACTTTTTCATAAGCTAAGCATAACCCACTAAGAAAGTAATTAAACAAAGGTGGAAAGTGGTAGAGAGAGAGAGAAAGAGAAGAAAAGTTACTTGATTGGTGTCATGCTTAGAAGGAGCTTTCATGGAGGAAAGAGCAGCTCGAACACTAGTGTTCATCGCTTCTCTCTCTCTCTCTCTCTCTATCTTCAACTTTTGCTGTCTCTCCACTCTTACTGTAATATAAACCAAGATAGAGAGAGAGAGACCCCATCAAAGATTTTTAAGACACAAAAAAACAGAAGTAAAAAGAAAGATACAGTTTAAGTGGCTGTAATAGAAATTACAACCTTTTCTGACAATAATTAATATTGGCTGTAATAGAAATAGTACTACTTACTACCTCTTGGTGTTTATGAAACAGAGAGAGAGAGCGGGAAAACTTGAAGATAAAGCAACCCAGAAGCAGAGAGCAATGTGTTTTTTAGTTGAAGCTTTATATTTAATTCATGTATAAGTCATATTGGTCAGATTAATCTTGAACAGAGCGAGAGAGGAAGAAAGACTACAGAATCTCTCTTATTGGAGGTGAAGAAGTTTCAGATAACGACGAGAGATCAACGTTTTAATCATATCATTTTCTACTATTTAATTAATCATTTTTTAGAAAAAGAGGTGAGTGAAGATGTGAGATCTGAGTGATGAGCTCTCTTGAGCTGTGGTGTTTGTGAGATGAGGACAACCAGAAAGAGAGAGCGACTCTATCTTCTTCTTCTCTTTTTTCTATGTTTATTAATTAATTTTTGGTATTTAGTGGCTTGCTGCTTTCATTTTCTCACAATCTTTTCACTTCTTTCACTTAAGGAAATTATATTATTTTATTCTCTCATTTTTTTGAAAAAAAAATAATAGAATCGATTTATTTACTTATAAGGGTTTGTCTGTATTATTCACTCGTATTACTTAATTAAGCGATATTTTAGAATCTTTTAATATCTTTTTTGTCCTTTTGAGTACTGCTTCAAAACAGAACTGAATAGTAAATTTTTAAATTATATAAAAATGTAACTCGAATTGTTTTTTGAAATTTGAACATGTTTCAAACAAATAAAAATAAGAAAATAGTTGAGTACTTTGGTGGTTTCCAGCTTTTTCTTGTTTTGAGTTTTCATTGTGAGTGATATGATAATATCTCGTGAAAATTATATGGAAATGTCAAAAATATTGGTCACTAGTATTCTGATAATAGTAGTTCAAAGCTGTCACTCAGAATATAATAAATTCTAGACGCGTTTCTAAATCTAAGATATCACATATCAAGTCAATCTCACATTTGTTGATTAGTTTAATTGGAGCTTGTAAATAACCAATTGATTAGTGAATTGATTAGGGACTGTATTAAACCATATAAGTATTTGTTTTGTAATCAGTTATGCAGGCTGTACTTAGACGCAAGTGTGTTTTTGCAGAGTTAAATTCTGATACCTTTTAGAGAAAGCAAAGATAACGTGCTTGTTAATTATGATGTTAAAAGAAAAAAAATAATAATAAAGTAAAAAAAAAAACTCAGAGAGATGCTGACATCTCACTTGTAATGCCTTTTTAACATTTGATTTTCATTTCTCCTTTTTTCTGCTGTCAAATCGAGTGATCCACATAAAAGGAAATAATTAAGATAATCTGATTAAAGAGTAAATGTTGATCTGTCATTCCCATTGACAATGTTATGGATATTCACTTATGTAAATATATGTCTAACTATCCCTTTAAAAGTTTCAGGACAGTAAAAAGTTATAATTTCATTGTAACGAAAAAGAAACAACTCTTTTCTGATAACCACTTGAAGTTTTTCTAAACATTTGCTAACTCATAAAACAAATCATGCTCAAAACAAGATTTATATGGAACATGTTGGGTCCTGAGATCAAAAAGAAAACTCGATTAAAGTGGTAATGTCACACCAAGAAAAAAAAGGAAAAACACTTAAAAGTGATTACAATTATTATTTCAACAATGGGAAATTTTAAGATATGTATAGATTGCATTTGCCGAGGCTAAGCGTGGTAGTGTTATACCATCAATACAATTTTGATTAACTTTAATCAACTAACATGGATGTTATTAGTAGTATTAATATTAAATGACGAGAAAAGAAACGGTGGATTAGGTATAAGTAATGAAACGGGATTAAATGACACTTTTGGCAGATTCTAATAAAGCATTAGCACGTGACAAAGCTTAGCAAAACTTAACTTTTTAACTCATACTTCCATTTCTCTAGTGGGCAGGGTCCCATCA
This sequence comes from Sinapis alba, assembly GCA_012274485.2. NCBI lineage: Eukaryota > Viridiplantae > Streptophyta > Magnoliopsida > Brassicales > Brassicaceae > Sinapis > Sinapis alba. Next base: position 114,072 of record MU105805.1, on the reverse strand, counting down.
ACCATACTCTATGCATGCAAACAGTACATAGTTACGGAATTCAACTTTCTTCCATGTTATTACACTCTAGTGATACAATCTATTTTTCATATCAAAAGAATTTCGTATATAATATGATTTGACTATACCTAGGTAGGATAAAACACAAAATAATTGGCCACGAATGTCGATTTAATTACTAGGAATTTTTTATTGGTAAATCACTGGGTTACATTCTAACTTGATACTTAGAAAAATGTTTAGTGAATGCACATGTAACTAAGAAAAAGAAAAAAAACTACTCGAACGTGCACCGTTCAATCGTAAAGAGTGATAATTCCATGTAAGGCATGCGTCTCACCATCCAAATCATTATTTTCTCTCTTTATATTAAGCTTTTCTATTTACCCAACACATATTTTACTAAAGGGATGAACTAAGTTTTCGTAGAAATAATTATAGAAAATTTATATTTAAGGAGAACTACAAAATTATCATATAAAGATGTAAACAGCAGGTTGTGTTTGTGTTTATGATTCTTGGTGTGGTAATGCATCAAACCATAAACAAATGGTCCGAACTCCAAAACTGAACATAAATTAATACCCTTTTGCTTTTCTTTTCTGTTTTTTCTTACTTTGCTCTACTTTTGGGCTGGACCCAGACACTGTGGTCCCCCATAAACTGGGCCTAGACTTAACCCAACTATCAAAGATGTAAACCATGAATTACATTAGAATTTTAGCTATTATACAAATGGTGACGAAAAAAACTCTGTTTATTTATATTTTTCCTTCAAATTGAAAAACAATGATATAAACTTCCTGCTCGCATTTACATCAAAAAAAGGTCGACGTAATTTGTTTCCCAATATGTAATATCGAAACAAGAATTTTTCGGAATTTAATAAACATTTTAGACAAATTTGTTTGTCAAGTTCCTTCTATGGACCATTCTCAATGTAAAGTGAATTACTATGAATGCATCCAAAATGAATATAGATTCGTTTGCAGTAGTCTTCTATAAGTGACAAGATTATTATTCTAATTTTTTGTTGAAAATAATTTTCTTTTTTTACTTTTAAACACTACCAAATTTTAACTTAAAACTAATTGATAATTTTATATATTGCACATCTTATTCATCTAATATTATATATTATCATAGCTGGATCTGAACACAGCTGCATAAAACATTCGTCTTTGACTCCAATTTTTTTTTAGAAACTTTTTATATAAAAATAAATTTTCAAATTACAAAAAAAAATATTATTAAATTTTTAAAATAAATATTTATATCTTTTATAATCTCAAATTAGGTCTTGCATATCATATATCATTTCCATTTTAAAATTTGAATATATATTTTACTTTGACAATAACATAAGACGTATATATTCTAACATACTCATCCGAGAAGACAAGAGCAACTCATTTAGAGATTAAAATCATTACCACTACAAACTGAACACTGTAAGATAAGTAATGATCAATTTCTATGAATAACAGAGTTCTAATGTCCCAGTTCAAAAAAAACAGTTCTAATGTAATTCATAGACTTACTACTCATCAAACCCAAAAATTTTCGTTGGGAAACACGACTCGAAAGTCTTCCATCTTCTCTACACGATTCGAATCCAACACCTTCGATATTATGACGCATGCTAACTATGTTGTCTGTTTCTCGATGGTATTATTAGTTATTAGTCCACAACATATTCATCTCTCACATGAGAATTCGACTCTTATACAAACGTAAACCATCAGTTTCTATCACATTGTAGTATTGTACTATAAATCTTACATTAAGAGATAACATCTGCACTTTTGGAACCAAAGTTCAGCAAAACTCTGCATCTGTTTTGAAAAATTCGAAGACTCTTTCCAATACATAGATCATCTAGTTTTATACAAAATATAATTCAAAATCTATAATCAGTTTTATTATAAATCATTCTTGTATGATCATAACATGCTATATATATATAGACGTAATAAATATATTCGATACCACGTAACTGTTTGCCTCTCTGATCATCTAGACTTTTCCCATCACATGCCATTAATGGACCAATGTGGTGCTGATAGTAACGTACAACCATGACATCCATGAGAGGATGGTAACACAACAACAACAACATAAACTTGCTCCTGTGAATTTGTAATTTCATATAAGGTAACATTTTGGACCTATATAGCTCTTTTTCCCTTTCTCTATATTTCTTGCCACATTTATACACATAAAATTAGCTCATTTTCCATTGATCGGTCCCCAAGTTTACAATGATTGGTCAATTTTTCTTCGTTTGCTAACTAATATTGTGGTCCAGTAAGACAAGTGAATAGGGTCCATTTAGGGCTAGCGTACGTGGTATATCGCATGTTCACTATCACTTATGAACGCATGCAATTACTTGTTAAAACACTTGTATATTATATATATATATATTTACTTTTTGTCAATGAGTCAATATTTATATTGATTTACAAAAATATGTTACATCACATATTTTGTCAAAAAATATTTGTTTTGTATCACCAGACTCAAAGAATGTTTTTGTGTCAGTTGTTTTCCTGATTAAATAATAAAGTCCTTTTTGTTAAAGGGTTAATTTACCATAATTGTTATTTGGAATACTAGAAATATGACATTTTTAAAAGAGTTTAATTTATGAAAATATAAATAATATATATATATATATATAATTTTTAATTTTATTTTAATTGTCATTTTAAATTTATGCATACAAATTAAAATAATATTTAATTTATATTTTTAAATAAAAATATAATTATTTTTATGCATCTAACTATATTTTAACCACTAAAAATAAAATAAAAAATATAAAAAATATATATAACATATAAAAATAATTAAATTTTGCATTAAAAATTTAAATAATATTTATTTAAAAATAAATTTTTATTTTACAATGATAATTAAAATGAAGTATATTCCAAGCTTGTAAATATGATCAAAATTAATCTTTTTATTAATTATACATTTCTGGAAATTTAATAAATTTAAATAAATACACAAATGGTTGAAAATCTACTTGGAAATAAATGAAGGAGGAAGGTACATCTTTATCATAAAGCTGTAGTGCCTCGGTGTGATAGAACAACCAAAAAGATAAGGGAAGATTACTGTGCTCACTGGTCAACGTCAGCTTCCCTTAAATCGGAATGTGTGATTAGTCACACTAATGATCACTAGTTCTTATTAAGAAATTTATATGAAAAGTTTGGATAATTTCATAAGAGACAAAATTATATAAATTTTAAAGAACCTGTACAATAAATTTTTGACATGATGCAAAAAGTACTATTAAACATAATTTTTATAGAAAAGCTCATAATAATTCAACAAGCGTAATCCTCATAAAACATATATATTTGTCTATTGTAAAATTATCTATAATAGGTTTTATAGTTTAGTTTGTAATAGTATAACTATCATATAATAATATAGTTAAAGAATTCTTTAACAGTTTCGTAATTAGCAAACGTAATTGCAAATATCGATCAAAGTGGATCATATCCATTTATATATGGGCCCTTAATTTGCAACCACATAGAGTTCCAAGCAATGGTGAAGCCCAATTATTAAACTGGATAAAGTTTGGAATACACGTGTAAATGAAGACAACCGGCCAGCCAAACAACAATGTTTATAAATCAAACCGGACATTAATCAAATGCTTTACTTGTGTCAAACCTTTTGACCAATCTGATTATGGACTTAAGGATGTTAAATAATGAAAAGGGGAGATTTAGATATATATTTTTATTTTTTTATTTTTTCTTTGTGGACTATTTTTTCTTCTTTATAAAGCTAACAAATTAAGCCTATAGCAAACCAGGGAAGTGGAGATATATAAACTCAATATATCTTTGCTAAATCAAATTGGTTATAGAATTAGTTTAGAAGTAATTTAGAGAATCAAATCCAGATAATATGAGACAGGTATAGTCAGAGGAACTCAGAACAAGTCTGGACAGGCAGGGAGATGTGTACTCCTAACAAATCCAAAAGTACGAAACTCAATTATTAAAGAATCAAATAATTGAGTTTAAGATCCTGCTAGCTATTTTGTTATTGGAAAGTCCACAAAAACAATATTTCGGTCTTACTTAGCATTACCTATTACAATATTTTTCTCGTAAATTAAGCTTATGACAGCTCAAACTCGACACTGACTGTCTCTAAATTACAATAAACAATACATTATATAAAGTACAATCATGTATTGCACGAAATGTATGAAGAATTGCACGAAATGTATATGAACAAAAAGTCTCACCAAATAATAATTTTTGTATATTTGAGAATATCCTACACGTAAATTTGTGTATTTATATCTAAACTGTAAAACATATGACATATCGTTGCATCAATCTTATACCCAAAAAAAAAAAAAAAATTGCCGATTTTTTATCTTCTAGCTTATCATGGAAGATGATGGCTCGCCCTGTAAGGGAAACAAACCGCCGTCATGGGGAACACTCGTAACAATCCTCAGCCTTGACGGCGGCGGGGTCCGAGGAATCATCGCCGGAGTCATCCTTGCTTATCTTGAAAAACAACTTCAGGTTATATCATACATACCCAAGTCTCTATATATATTTAATTAAGCATATCTCTAAGATGTTTGGACTAATGAGCCATTATGTAATTATTATATATAAATATAGGAGATCGATGGAGAAGAGGTGAGAGTAGCTGATTATTTTGACGTGGTAGCAGGGACTAGTACCGGTGGTCTCATGACTGCAATGTTAACTGTACCGGGCGATAACGGACGGCCTCAATTAGCTGCCAAAGACATTGTTCCGTTTTACCTTCAACATTGTCCCAAAATATTTCCACAGCCACAGTAAGAAAATAATAGTTACGCATTTTTGTTACAAATTCACAATTGAGTATTTTTTTATTTTTTAAATGGCAATGAGTAATTTCTATGTTTCTTTAAACCAATTATTTTGGTAAATAAAAGTCCAAATTCATGGTATGCACAAAGTTTTTAATTACGTAGTCAAACCAACAATAGATATTAGCTCATAATAAAATGGAAAAATTAATAATGAACTTTTTCAAACGAACAATAATATATGAATGATTATCCTTATCGAATAAATGGGCCCTAACTCTAATTTCATATATTTATGGACAAGTGAATTTTTTTTTTTGACAACTAAATGAATTGTTTTCTTTTGTTCGTTAGAGCATCATTATCCAAATCTCTTAAGTGGTTTTTTGCACTATTCGCAGACTCCACTGACACGTCTCGGTTTGCGATTATTATTTTTTTTAAATAAAAAATAAAAATAAGAACAATCCCAAATGGGATTCTTAGGAATAATGATGCTCTTAATATCATGCATAATGCAAATACTCAGGTCATTACATAATGTACTGGTCAAAGAAAAAACATTAGCATATATATATATATATACCGCTTGATTGCATTCCTACAAATGATTTTTTTTCTTTAGTGAGAATTCAAGTAGTATATGATTTCATGTGGCAATTAAAAGACATTCTAAATGCAGAGGCTTGGCTGCTCTGTTACCTAAACTTCCAAAGCTTCTGTCTGGTCCAAAGTACAGCGGAAAGTATCTTCGTAAGGTACTAAGTAAGCTTCTTGGAGAGACAAAACTTCACCAGACAGTCACAAATGTTGTCATACCTACCTTCGACATGAAAAAACTCCAACCCACCATCTTCTCCTCTTACCAGGCAATATATTTACTATCCATCTCTCTTCTTAAAACAATACATAGCCTAGAATCCAATGATCTTGTTGCATCTAGCTCAATCTAACAGTACTAGTTAACTTTCTTTGTACCGTGTTGTTGAAGGCATTGGTTGACCCTAGCTTGGATGTCAAGATATCAGACATATGTATTGGCACATCGGCTGCTCCCACTTTCTTTCCTCCTCATTACTTTTCTAACAAAGATAGTCAAGGCAAGACGTCTGAGTTTCACCTCGTTGATGGCGCGGTCACGGCTCATAACCCGGTATTAAACAATCATATAACAATGTGAATGTTCACATATTACATTTTACAAAAAAAATTGACAATGAATAGAGTGTTATCAATATCTTTATCAAGATCATTAAACTAATTCTCGTGTCTGGTGTTTATGTTCTTTTATAGACTTTGGTTGCCATGACTGCTGTGACTAAGCAGATTCTGCATAACAATCCTGATATGGGTAAGCTCAAGCCGTTAGGTTATGATAAGTTCCTAGTTATATCGATAGGGACAGGGTCTTCAAAAAAAGAGGAGAAGTATAGTGCAAAAAAGGCTGCAAAATGGGGAATCATATCTTGGTTATATAACGATGGGTCTACTCCGTTATTAGACATGATCTCGGATTCAGGCCGTGACATGATCCATTTCCATAGCTCGGTTTTGTTCAAAGCATTACAATCTGAGGACAAGTACCTCAGAATCGACGTAAGACCAATGACATATATATATCAAAAAAAAATTGCCACTAGTTTATGTGATTTCGTATGTGTGAGCTTACTTGTAGGATGATACACTGGAAGGAGATGTAAGTTCGATGGATCTATCAACAAAATCTAACTTAGAGAATCTTGTGAAGATTGGAGAGAAGGTGCTGAAAAACAGAGTCATGCATATGAATATTGACACTGGTGGCTATGAACCTATTACTGAAAATATCACCAATGAGGAAGAACTCAAAAGGTAATCTAAAACTTAAAAAAAAGCTTCCAAATTTTCGTTTTTATGTGTTTCTTGGATTGCAAGCAATCTCATTGTTTGATTTTGATTTGTTTTTTTGGTGGGTCTTATTGTTTGATGTCTGATATCAATTTGGTAATGCAGATATGCAAAAATTCTATCTGACGAAAGAAGATTAAGGAGAATGAGAAGCAAGACAATGGTTCAAGATCCATCAAACTGATCTTAAAGAAAATAATATGGGAAGACAGCGATATATGCATATGATCTTTGTGTGTGTGTGTGTGTGTTACTGGGCCATCTTTTGGGTGTGATTACTTGGCTATCTTTTGTGTGTTTACTCGGCCATCTCTCTTAACAAAGGCCTATGAATAAAGTGAATTTTAATTGAACATTTTTTTATACTTTTCTTTCAACAAGTTGAATATTTTTTTTTTTTTTTTGAAACTTGGCTAAGTTGAATATTTGCTATCCTCTAAATAATAATTATGGTCCACTTCCAAAAATCTGTTCAGTCAAATGAATTATACTTTTTTAATTATCAACAATTATAAAACTGAAGAAGAAAATATTGCTGAAAAAAAAGAAAACCACAAAAAGCTAAGACCATGATTAACTCCGGGTTCTTAAATGAGGTTCTTAGCATGGACCCCCATCCTAAGAATCCGGGGTTAATCATGGTCTAAGATTGGGATCATCTTTCAATGAATTGACAGATGCCTTTAAAACAAGTCTGAATAGTGCACCGAGAGGAGAGATGTGTCATAGCAAATCCTAAAAATCCAAATTCAGTTTTGAAGTTTTGGATGCAGAATTCGTTGGCTGGTACATGCAAAGTCCACAACAGAAAGTATTTAAAATCTTGATTTAAAATTATATATTGAAATTATTTCTCGTTAACTAACCTTGTGACAGCTCAAGCTTGACAACACTGAAAATTAAATGAACTATATGTTTTCTTATTCAAAGAAAATTATATGACCTAAATTCCTGATTAGCCGAAATGCATGAAGAAAAGTCTTGACCAAATAAATTATTTCTTAGAATCTTTGACACGTAAAACTGTTCATTTATATATACATACAAGAAAAGACATAGCATCATCGCATCGATCTTACGTTCAAAATATTCACCAAAATTGATTTATATAATCTTCTTTCTCAAAAGAAGATCGTTCAAACTATCATGGACTCGTCCTGCAAGAAAAACAAACCGCCATCGTGCGGAACACTAGTAACCATTCTTAGCCTCGATGGTGGTGGTGTTAGAGGAATCATCGCCGGAGTGATCCTTGAGTATCTCGAACAGCAGCTTCAGGTCTGTACATACCTGTATATCTGATCTATTAGATGTTATACTATTTTATTTTTTGCCCCATCTATTATATTCATATTACATGATAGGTTTTGGAAACCGACCAACCGAGGATTTTTTTATATCAGAAACTCGTATTAGTTACTACATGTGAATTTTATTTGGTCAAGACTTTTCTTCATGAATTTTATTTGGTCATGACCTACATGTGAATTTTAAGTGCACAGAGAAATGCCTATCTTGAGTTAAACATTTTGAACATAATTTATTTCAGATAACCACTAATTACATGTAGATTTTGGGATACTATGAGTTGAAGTCAGCTACTTTAGTAAAAACAGTTTTTTTTTTTTTGGGTGATAAAAAATAGTTTTTGTTGTTGTAATTCGCTTTATAGATTTGCGTAGATATAGGCACAGACCGTAAGCGTGCGCATCAATCTATGATATTTTCATAATTTAATTCTTTACAAGATAATAGAACTATATAATATTTTTCTTATGATGGTTATATTTTTGAAGTATTTAAAATACCATATGTTGTTCAATAATAGGAGCTGGATGGTAAAGAAGTGAGAGTAGCAGATTACTTCGACGTTGTAGCTGGAACTAGCACCGGTGGCCTCATGACGGCTATGCTGACTGTACCGGACGAGACTGGACGACCTCATTTCGCTGCCAAAGATATTGTTCCGTTTTATCTTCAACATGCTCCCAAAATATTTCCACAGCCTGGGTACATAAATAATATACAATGATATATATATATGCCAAAAATCAATTACAAATTACAATAATTAAAAGTTCTAAAAAACTTCAATAATTAGATATTGATTTTTTTTATATATATATTTACAATTAAAAAAAACGTTTGTAGGAATATATATATATTCCCGGCCGCGTCCATTATATTTGGCAGATTTTTAATGAACAATTATCATTTTATTCAAATTAGACTTTGAAAAATATATAAAGACATTCTAGTGAAACATGCAGAGGCCTGTTTTCTCTAATACCAAAGCTTCCAAAGCTTTTGTCTGGTCCAAAATACGATGGAGTGTATCTACGGAATCTACTAAGTAATCTTCTTGGGGAGACAAGACTTCACCAGACGCTCACAAACGTTGTCATACCTACCTTCGACATGAAGAAACTTCAACCCACCATCTTCTCCTCTTATCAGGTAATTTCCTCTCCTCTTAACATAACACGTATATAAACTAGAATCTAAAAGTTATTGTTTCATCTATACATCAATCTAAGTTCAGTAGTAGTTAACTTTTTCTTTGTACCGTGTTGTTGAAGGCATTGGTTGACCCTAGCTTGGATGTCAAGATATCAGACATATGCATTGGCACATCAGCTGCTCCTACTTACTTCCCTCCTCATTACTTTCTCAATGAAGATATTCAAGGCAATACGTCTGAGTTTCACCTCGTTGATGGCGGAGTTACTGCTAATAATCCGGTTAACACACAACACAACCTTCTTAATTAGGTTTTATTTTGCATATTTGGAGAGTATTTACTATTTAGTCATATAGGTGTTAAGACATGTAACTAATCTTATTGTGTTTGGTTTTGCTATAGACTCTGGTGGCCATGACTGCTGTGTCTAAGCAGATTGTGAAGAATAATCCTGATATGGGTGAGCTCAAGCCTTTAGGTTACAACCAGTTTCTCGTTGTGTCGATAGGAACAGGGTCTGCACAAAAGGAGGAGAAGTATAGCGCCAAAAAGGCTGCAAAATGGGGAATCATATCTTGGTTATATGACAATGGATCTACTCCTATATTAGACATTACCATGGAATCAAGCCGTGACATAGTTCACTTCCATAGCTCTGTTGTGTTCAAAGCACTACAATCCGAGGACAAGTATCTCAGAATCGATGTAAGAGCAAAAATTAAAATTTGTTACTAATCATTTAATTTACGTGATTTTTTTTTTATGTGTGAAACTGTTTGCAGGATGATACATTGGAAGGAGATGCAAGCTCTATGGACATAGCAACAAAATCCAATTTAGAGAATCTTGTGATAATTGGAGAGAAGATGCTGAAAAACAGAGTTGTGCATATGAACATCGACACTGGTGTATATGAACCTATTCCTGGAAATGTCACCAATGATCAAGAACTCAAGAGGTATACTTGGAATTTTAAAGTTTCAAATTTTTGTTGTCTGATCAATGATTGATATGGACTATGCAGGTTTGCGAAAATTCTCTCGGATGAAAGGAAACTAAGGATGCAAAGCGACGAGACACATAAAGGTCCATCAAATTGAATTAAGCTTGATGATCGCTAGTCCTTTTGTGTTTTGTTGCATAAAATAATCTGTAAAAAGTACAAATAATAGTAGTAAGAATAATTTGCTGTACAAGACGGTTTTGTGTGTGTTTTTCTTTTTTTGATAATAAACTTACACTACTTTCATATTATTCAACACATATCAATGTGGACAATTCTATGATTTTATATATAATCATCACAAAAAATTGTCGCTTTCTTTATAGAATGTTCAGTGTTCAATAAACGTTCGTAAGAAAACTCATATATATATGTTACACGCCAAAGCGTATTAATTAATCGTTTCTATTAAAACGGTCATAAGAAAACTCATATATGTGTGTTACACGCCAAAGAGGATTAATCATACATATTATCACATAATTAGGTAACTGATTAAAAATTAAAACGTCAAATTAAAGGAGACTAGATACGTGAAGAATTGCATAACAGGGTCAGGGTGTCAAGGGTAAAGATAATATTGGAATCAAATTTGTATTTCTTCTTGTAATTAACGTGAAAAACATCTGACGTACGGCTGGATATAATGGTCTCATGCACAGACGTGGACCATGGATACATTTTGTACTACCTGTCACGGCATCGACAGAACCAAATTCTGTAAATCGGTTTAATAGTTGGTTGTTGAACACTTGAGCTTCAACGTAATTATACTTTCAAGTTTATATAAAACAAACCCCACCATCCTCAGATCAAGAACACCATATATATAAATTATATAGTTGCCGAGTAAACAAAATGCATTACTTTAAACATATATTTCTTTCATTTTTCTTTAAAAAAATCTGGACTTCCGATAAAAATGTAACTTTGATTTCATAGTAATTTTATCTTAAGTAAATAGTATGCAAGCAGATCCTTCTATTTTTGCTAATTATCACCTTTTTTATATGATATAACATTATATTATATTGTTTTTTTAAATTGTGAAAGATAGATATATGATATATTCGATAGTTATTTCAACTTTTTCTTTAATTAATATTTACTTATATTTTTCAATCTGAAAATTCAGAGATTCAAGTGTCAATTACAAATTACAAATTTGATAAGAGTAAAATGATTTTATTCAGTACATAACCTAACTAGCTTCGTTCAACCACCTGGACCGGCGCTTTCCGCTTGGAAAAAATATATAAATTTCAACTTGCAAGTCTACTTTTTGGAAATAATATTATAAATTTCATGAGGAAAAAACGATAATTCCGCATAGTGCATTCATAAAAGTTTCATGACTAACCGTAACCATTTCAAATCCATAATTCAGGCGAGTTTTTTAATGTTTCGTGTAGCGGTTACATTTGCTTGAAAGTGTGGTTCTCGTTGTCTCTCTATCCGTAAATATTTTTATTGGACAATCACATTCGCCAGTTTTCCTATGTTAGTTCTGTTGGTAAAATATCTCATATAAGATTGTTTAAGAATCCTAATTTAAACCTCAAACAAAACAATAATAGCAAGTCCAGGATGGTAACCCCAAAAAAATGAACATAAAGTAGGCAAGGAAGAGTCAAATAACTATTCATAATTTCTGCGCACTGAGGAATAAAAAAAGATCACATAAAGATGAAAATGTTCACAAGTAGCGGATTACCTTGAGCTATTTTTATATATAAATCTTTTTTGCTATATATATATATATATGTATATAAAAATATATGTTCAGGTGACTTTTGCTCATAATTTGTGAGCATATATGTCAATTAACTGTTTTTATGGAAAAACAGTTGTCATTTAGTTTTTTATTTTCAATATAGAAGTATATATGTGCGTAACATGACATGCTATAAAGTAACCATAAGTGTAACTTCCAAATCAAGAAATCTCCCATTAGATTCACATAAAGTAGCTTTAACGCATACATCTCTTTCTATAAATATGGGTTTGTGTTTTACCCGTAACACATTTATAACTATCTCTGTCTTGAAAACGGGAAGAGAAGTTTATCACTTACCGAGAAGACATAATAAGCTTTGTTTTAGATTATTTAAAAAAAAAACGAGGTTAGGAGATTAAAAATAATGGCTTTCTCTACAGAAAGAAGATCATCATGTTGTCTTCCTCCTTCATACGGACAACATGTGACGATCCTTAGCATCGACGGTGGTGGAGTCCGTGGGATCATTCCCGGTATCATCTTAGCTTACCTCGAATCACAACTCCAGGTACGTATGTCTTAACAAGTGTTGTTGTCTCAGTTTGATAATGTAATAAAATTAATTTAATGTTACATAGGAATTGGATGGTGAGGAGGCAAGACTTGTGGATTACTTCGATGTCATCTCCGGGACGAGCACGGGAGGTTTGATAGTGGCAATGTTAACCGCACCGGGAAAAGACGTCAAAACAAGCCTTAACCGCAACCGCCCTTTGTTTGCGGCCAAAGAAATCGTCCCTTTCTATCGCAAGCATTGCCCTAAAATCTTCCCACACCCGCGGTAGGGTGCCTTTTGCGTTAGCATTAGCGTTTGATCTGATATATTTTATTAAATAAATAAATTATCCAATCGCGGACCGCCACAGAACAAGTAGCGATGCTTGTGTCGCCAAAAGAAGCAGCGACACGCTTCCTTTCTTTTCCTTGCGTCAGCGTTAATGGTGCTCTAACATGTTATCTTGTAAAACGTGCAGAGGAGCGTTTGCCTGGGCTCAAATCTTGGTGAGACTTGTACGAGGACCAAAGTACAACGGGAAATACCTAAGAGAAGTAATCCAAGATTTCTTGGGAGACACGAGACTGACTCAAACTTTGACAAACGTTGTCATACCTTGCTTCGACATCAAGAAGCTCCAACCAGTTATCTTCTCTTCTTACCAGGTACGTTATTAAAACACCAACATCAATCCCTCTACGCATATATTCATACTCAGTTTTTGTTGATTCAATCCTTCAAATGCAGGCGGTGCACCGTCGAGATACAGATGCAAAAATATCAGATATATGCCTAAGCACATCAGCTGCACCAACTTATCTCCCGGCTCATCGATTCACTAATGAAGACAGTGAAGGAAACAAACATGAATATAACCTCATTGACGGTGGTATCGCTGCCAATAACCCGGTATAGATCGACTATTAAGTTAGATGAGCTTCCAACCTAAAATCGATATGTTATTTATTTATAATGTTTTGGTAGACGTTGTGTGCGATAGCGGAAGTGACAAAGCAGATAGTGAAGAAGAACCCAGCAATGGGAGACATGAGCCCATTAGATTACACGAGGGTTGTGGTGATATCGCTTGGGACAGGTTCGATAAGGAATGAAGAGAAGTATGATGCGATAATGGCGTCAAAATGGGGACTGGTGAGTTGGATCTGTGCAGATGGTTCGAGTCCAATTATTGATTGTTACAATGAAGCTATTCAAGACATTGTTGATTACCAAAGCTGTGTCGTTTTTCAAGCTCTTCGTTCCGAGACCAATTATTTACGTATCGATGTGAGTCTCTTCCCTTTTGCATGACAACTCTTTCCATACTTGTTATAAAATTAAATCCTTTTGAAAGAAAAAAAAAATTGCAAGGAAAAATTAATAAAAATTCTCAAGTGTACAAGGCAATAACCTTTTGTAGCTCTTACCAAAAGAAAAAAAAAACTTTTTTAAAAAACAACCTTTTGTAGCTATCTCTGATGAAATATCAAAAAAATTGTCGAAAATTATTGTTTTTAGATTGGAAATTTCCAAAAATCTGTATTTTTGGTCATATAATAAGAAGCTACCTAATTTAATTTGAGTTGTTCAAAGTTTAGACCTTCTTGGTTATATAATATGTTATCTAAAGGTTGGTCTATGGTATTTACTTGTACGAAACACTTAGCAAACAAATAAAATAATATAACAAAAAAGAATATTATCTATAAATAATTTGCAGTTTATAATATTATTTTTTGTGTTACAGGACGATACGTTGAAGGGAGACATAGGATCAGTGGACATATCGACAGAAAAGAACATGGATGGTCTTGTTGAAGTTGGTAAAGCTTTACTGAAGAAAAATGTGTCTCGTGTCAATCTCGAAACTGGCCATTACGAACCCATCTCTGATCACATTACCAATGAAGAAGCTCTCAAAAGGTTCATTATTTCTTTTCTTTTAATATTAAAAGAGAAATCAAGTAAAATACTGCTAATTAATTAATTAATTACAGGGTTGCAAAGATTCTGTCAGAAGAAAGGAAACTCAGAGAATCAAGATATCATAATAAACTCAACATCTGATTTCATAATTGTACCACCAAAAACCAATCTATTAAGCTCATTGTTTGTATCTGTTTGTGTGGTGGCTACATAGATTTACTTTACTTTGTGAGCAAAAGAACATTTGAATATATGAATATGATTTTCATACATAACATTTGGCTTTTTGTGTTACATTCCAATAAAGAGATCAATCTGAGACAAGTTTGGGAATTAATTTTTCTAACAGTCAGGTTAGTATCTCAGCTCCATCTTTGGTAATGAGAATGGTATGCTCGAATTGCGCAGAGAGGCTTGCATCTTCTGTTACCACGGTCCAATTATCATCCCACATTATCGGTTTTCTGCTTCCTATGGTAAGCATGGGTTCTATGGTAAAGGTTTGATTCAACACCATATGTCCAGCTTCATTGTTCCCTGTGAAATAAGATGAAGTTTCAAAACTATGCCAATGGCCACAAAGCAATTCTACAGAGAATGCTTACGGAAGTGTAGAACAACAGGATCAGCATGGAAGACACGTCCAATACCGTGGCCTACAAATTGTCTAACCACTCCATATTTGTGTTTATCTGCATGATCACTTCATAAAAGATTTTGATTTTTTCAAACTCATGAATAGAAAAGATACTAATTAATTGCTTTTAAAGAAATCAATCACTTACTGAATGATTTTGCCTATTTTCTTGTACTCAACTCCAGGTCCACATATTGATATGGCTTTGTCAAGAGACTCTTTTGTCACCTGGACTAGCTCTTTAGCTTTCTCGTCGACATCTCCACAGAAGAAAGTAGCTGAAGTATCACCGTGATAGCCCTGTAGAGTGTAGGCACCAACATAATAAGTATCGAGTAAACCTTACTTACTTGACTAGTGAAGAAGAGAGCTTACGTTCAGATAAACTGTGACATCAATGTTGATTATATCTCCATCCTATTAGCAAAAGGACATAACATGTACTTTTAGTATTCGCTAGTTAAAAAACAGAGACAAAATCAACAAGAAAGGGACCTCAAGTGGTCGTGAATCAGGGATGCCATGGCAAATGCATTCATTCACAGACGTGCAAACACTTTTAGGGAAACCTCCATAGCCAAGAGGCGAAGGATAAGCTCCATTCTCTATAATCATGTTGTGAACCGCTTCATCAATCTCATCTGTGGTCACACCTGGCTGCCAAACAGAACAAAAGAAACATGATGATGTTCTGTAAAAGTAATAACATAGCTTCAAAGGGGAAGTAATATACTTAGTCCTCCCTCCCACTACCTTAACCAAAGTCCCAGCGTATTCGCGAACTCTAGCTGCAAGCCTCCCAGAAGCTCTCATGCTCTCTATACCATTCTTGTCATGAACTTCAAGCCCACTAGAGATTCCAGGGACTTTAAGAGACTGAACATAAGGAGGTTTCGTTATATGAGCAGGGACAGGGCGACGAGGAGACACGTTTCCTGGTTTCAGACGTTTTCTCTTGCCATCAATAACTTCTTCATCTACGTTTCTTCACACACAGCAAGGAAGAAACAAAGAAAGTTAACAACAAAACAGAGTCAATGCTAAAACAGAGACGTACAGAAAGAAACATCATGGTACCTTGTATTAAACAGAAGATTGGTTAATCCCGAAAAGGTCCTTGATAATTGCATCGAAACATGCCTTCTTCCTGTAAAATAGCAGCAATATGGGAACTCGAAAGTTTTAATCTTTTGTAATAAAAATCTGCTCAAC
The DNA here is from genome assembly GCA_012274485.2 of Sinapis alba. Classification (NCBI taxonomy): domain Eukaryota; kingdom Viridiplantae; phylum Streptophyta; class Magnoliopsida; order Brassicales; family Brassicaceae; genus Sinapis; species Sinapis alba. The sequence goes on along the minus strand of MU105805.1, from coordinate 97,824 downwards.
TAACTAACTTAGTAGTAGAAGAGAGTCAGAACCTAAATCGAAGCGAAAGAGATGGGGAAGAGGCTGCGTTGATCGAATTGAGTTGTTTCCGAGAAAGGAAGAGATGAGAGTTTTAGCGGTCGCCATTTTGTGAATTCACGGCGGCGAGTTTGTTTTCATGGTTTGGCTGTAGCCACTTACTTTCTTTTCTATTTAATTTTTAATTATGACGAGGAAGAGAACAAGCCAATAATAATGGGCTTTTAATGGGCTATTTCTCACTCAAAATGGTAAGAGCATGACGAGGAAGAGAACAACACCAAAAGACTTGGACTAAGGTCCAAACACTTTACAACCATATCAAAACAACACTTTACAATTCAAAATACCATTTTTCATTTCCAAAAAAAAACAATCATAGCTTTCAAACTCAGGCTTAAACAGAGAGCTTAAGACACACTCACTTTGACATCTTCCAAGACAGATGCTAAACAATTAGATTGTACATTCAACTTATCTATCAATAAACATTATTACATTTTGCAATCTGTTTTTTTTTAAAAAAAAATTTTGTATCAAACAGCACATGAAAGCCAACAACAGAAAAATAATAGATCCAAAAGCAACGCAACATAGTCTTCTTGCAATGGTAAGAGTTTACAAACATTAATATCCATTCGCTTAGATCTCTACCACTAAACATTGGTACTTGTGTCTTGTACACTGGAAAAAGAGAACCTCGGTACAACAACGTATTTATCAGGCTGCTGTGGATCTCCATGGAAACTGCAACAATCAATCAACGGTAAAGACCAAACCCAACTTACAAAAAAATATCATTGCGTTGTTTATTTACCTTCTTGTTCTCTTGTAAAATTGAGAAGAGAGGTCGACAGCATCCATCTTCTTTTAAAAACCATATCCAGATAAGCCTTCAACGTCAAGTTCCCCATAACACAACATCGCTGATTTCTAACTGGACAAACAAGCAAACACAAAAAAAAAAACACACAAGCAAAATATTTGAAGAAAACCATGAAAATCCGAATGGGGAAACTGTTAATTGCCGGACTGATTAAGAGTGACTAAATGATCATAAGCGTAAAGGCAAATGAAACATAATGATCTCTAACGATCAAATTAATGACTGGACATACATTTTATTTCTTTACACATTATGAATTTAATATCTTTTATCAATCCATTAATATACAATCTCCCCAAAAAAAAAAAAACAGAAGACGATTTAATTACCGGATTGATTATGAGTGTCTAAGTAACGCATGAATGTAAAAAGGCAAATGAAACATAACAATCTCTAACGATCAAATCAATGACTGGAAGCTACATTCTACTTGCTTTCACATTATGAATTTACGAAGTATCTCATTATATCAATCCAGTAATATAGAATCCCCTCCCAAAAAAAAAAAAAAAAAAGAAATTGAGAAAACAAAAACATTTTTTAAAAACAGAGAAAGAAAGAGGATGTTATACCTTAACGGCTGAGAAAAGGAAGCTGGACTCAGAGACAGCGGCGAGATGGTTGTTTACTTTGTGAATCAGAATCACGACGATGGTAGAAGACACGTCGTGCTTCCTGTGATTTTGCTCACCTGCAAAGCAAAAGAGAAAGAAATTTTGAATTCAAACTAAACAAATACGATTCATAAAGCTGGAAACTCAAACTGCAGCTCTAATAGAATGTTTTTTTGTGAGTAAATCAATCGATGAATCTCTAAGAATCGAGAGAGAGAGTGAGAAGCATCATACCTCCATCAGTTGAGTGAGCATCGTCATCAGCGAATGAGTTGGATCCGAGCTTGGTCGTTGTACATGATACAGGTACATTCTCCATTGCTAGTGTTGTCAAACCAAGAACAACTCCACCAAACACTACACTGTGTGGTTGTAGTTCAGATGGATTGCTGATTTTGTATAAGATGAAGAGAACTGATTATTATTGATGGAAAAAAGAATGGATTATCTGATAAGAGTTTGTCGGAAATGAGCTTTTAAATAGGAAACTTTACAACGGCTACTTCCCGAAAACCAAAAAAGGAAATTTGCCTTATTTTTTATTTATTTATTTTGCTAAATTTCCTTTTCATTTGAATTTAAAAAAAAACAAAAACAAAAAAGAAATATAAAAAAGGAAAATTTCAGACACGCACACGCTACGCTGTGTCCGAGCTTTGTTTCCATATTCTTACTGGGCTATCTTTGTGGGCCTTCTTACTGGTCTTTAGAAACCCACATGATTTCGCATGCGGCTCTTTTTTATAAAAAAATATATTACTCTATAATTTATATTTTTATATATATAAAATTATTTTATTTTGGAAAGTTTCAATGCCAAAACATAAAATATATGTGTTTATATTCATTTATAAATAATATAATCAATGTAAATTTCTATGAAAATTTGAATCTTTTATGTTTTATATATGAAAGTTGCATCTCTTAAAATAATTTATATGAAAAATTATATTTATTAGTTTTTGAGATGAAAATTGTATTTTTTTACTTTTACTTTGTTCATATCCATTTAATTTTTTATATAAATATTTACAATTATTTTATATCTAAAAATCAGTGTATTAGTATAAAAAATAAAATTTGAAGTTTTTATATGAAAAATTGCATTTATTAATTTTTAAGATACAACTCTTAAAAATTATACATTTAAAACAAAATGAAACATGCAACTTTGATATTATAATTATAATGAAAACATACAAAATTATAGATAAACTTATCATTTTATAATTTAATAATTTTTTAAAAAATCATTTTAACTTTATGAAAAATATATTTTTTAACATGAGATTGTTATTATTAATAGATAGATATAGGCGAGAGGGATAAAACAAATGTGAGACATTTGACATGTTCTCAATAGTGGATGTAGCTTACATTATTACATTTTATTCGCGAAACACACTTCAAACTTCTTTATTTACGATAAATCATTTTTATTATAATCGTAATGATTAACTTAATATGGAGTATTCAACAAGCAATACTATTGTTATTACTTCTAGTAGCCGTAAGAAGTTCTCCTCATCATCTTCATGAACTCCTCCAAACTAACTTCTCCATCTTCTGTGTTGGTTAAGACAAAGACAAATTGGTGTTTAAGTAGGTTGCATTAATCCCAAATAACAAAAATTAAAACGTAACCTGATTAGAGGACATATGTTTTCACTTACTATCACGATCAGCTTCTTCGATCATTTCTTCTATCTCATTATCTGTGAAATTTTCTCCTAGCTCCTTCGCGATCTGCTTGATATCGTGAGGTGAAATCTTTCCCTAAACCATTCCACAACTTCTACAAGTCAACCACCATGACATGACTCAAAACAAAATAAATTAATTAAGAGAAAGATAGGTTTGGATTATAACATTGTTGTCGTGATCAATGATCTTAAATGCTTTAGACAATTCATTTGTAGAGTCTCGTTCTCCGAATTTAGTTGTCATCATATGCACAAACTCTTCGAAATCTATTGTTCCACTATTGTTTTTATCCACCTCTGCCATCAGTTCGTTTATTTGCTACACACAATAACAACAACAAAAATATACAAATAAATGGAATATTATCATTTATAGAAAGAGAGAAAACAATAGTTTTCATGAAGAACAAACCTCATTAGTCATCTCAAACCCAAGAGACCTGTAAGGAGATGATGATAATCTTTCTTAGTGCTAACTAACTCGAAGAAGTAGAAAAAAAAATTGCCACTAACCTCATAGCAACGTTGAGCTCGCGAGCATCGATGCTACCTACATATGAAATGATGATGGACTTACTAAAATTGTGTGCTTCTGATTTAGAACGGTGTTAACAAGATAAATAATCGGTTTAATAATAGGTACCTGAACCGTCTATGTCGAAGAGATCAAATATTTCTCTGATCTCTCGTCTGTTTTGATTGGTCAATCCATAAGTCTTCCCTTTAGTTTTCAGACCTCTTCTGAACTGTACTGCTCCGGACATGAAACTAGCCTACCGGGAAAGAAAAAAAACATAACCGATGAACTGAGTAAAGCAGAAGAATCTAAACTGTTTCTATATTTGAAAGATCAAGAACTTATAAGGAACAATCAAGATAACCAAAAAAAAACACTAACCATTTCTTGTGTGGTTGACGAATAGGATGATATGATCAGACAAATAGATTTGAATCGATGAAAAGTTTACAATTTGGTCTTTGATGAAGATAATGATGACCGGAGATGACTAGACTTCTTGTCTGACTATGAACTCTTTTGAAAGCGATTAGCTTATAGACTTTAAATTGTGCACGTTTTTGTTCCTTCCACTACTTTGTTAAAATAACGACATATTGGCGCTAAAAACAAAACCTTCGTTGGTGTGTATATCTCTTCGAATCAGATACTCAAAACAAATAATTGACAAATAAACGTAAACGAGTCGATTTAGATATGTAAACCAGAGACTGTAACACATAAATATTGTTTTAACTTGTTTTACTGATACTATAACCTAGAGAACCCCGAAAGCTTGTTTGATAGCGTGTATAACACGCGAAGAAACTTCATCTCCAAACATTCTCGGAAACTGTAAATCCAAATCTTCCTCTATGCTCTTCTTTCTGAAGCTCTTATCTCTTCTTTCCATCTCTAACTTCTCTTCTTCTCCCATCACTCTCTTCTCTTTCTCTTCCTCTTTCGCGCAACGCTCCAGCCAAACCTCAAGAACTTTTTTAGCAGCTGGACTCACATGCTCCCTCAAAATCTCCTCCAACCTCTCCTCTCCTGCCTCCGCATCGATTTTAAGCATAGAAGCTGTAGGAGAGAAAGCAGAGCGGACAAAGAGAGAAGGCGAGACATAAGGTTTGATCTCCGGAAGCTTGAGGAGTGACTGACGATGAGTATCAAGAGCAGTGTCTTGGTAATATGTTTTGAGATAGTCAGGGTGAAGAACGAGGTCTTTGCGATGAGGGAGGTCGAGGATGAGAACGAGCGACGTGGGACTGCTTTGTATGAGTTCGACCACAAAGTTTGGAGCTTCTGTTGATGTGTTTAGGAATGCAGAGATGCTTGTTATGTTGAGAGACACTCCTGTCGGAATCTTGACGTGTATCCAACTTCCTATAACAAAATCAATCTGAAAAAGAATAAAAAAACAGAGCAAAAAGTATCATTACATGTTTCAGTTTATTACAGAACTGAAGAAGCATGCAACTGAAACTCTAAAAGCATGCAGAAACATTAAGATTCTATTCAAAGACATGCAATCTCCTTAACCTAATCATTCAAACCCTAAAACAGAGAAACTAAAGCTATACCGGAGATGATTTCTCGCCGGATCTGATGTGGAGAGACGCTTCAGCGGAACCGTTAGGGTTCTTGAAGTTCCGTACATCTGGAGAGAGGGTACAGGGAAGGAGTTGCGAGTGGAGACGATCCTCCAACGTCGACATGAGATCAACCATTAGCTGCCTGCGCGTGGGGGAGACGTAAGGAAAGTCTATGAACTTCTGACGGAGAAGATCGTTTTGATCGTCCATAGACTGGAATTGAGCTTGCACTGTGAGTGTCTTTGAGAACCGCGACGGTTTTGTTCGTATCGAAGTTAACGGTGGCGAGAGAAACGCCGGAGAAGAAGAGAAGAGAGTGTTGCATAATATCATCATCGCCATCTTTTATTATATGTGGCTGTGAGTAAATATCAGCTTTCTTCTTTATATTACACACTTCTTTAGAATTATTAATGCAAAAGGTTTTTTTTCTTGTCATCTACAAAAATTAATTACATATTGATAGAGTGTATTAGTATTCGTGTCATATTTTTTCTTAAAGATACAAAAAAATAATAATTTATAAACATAAAATTTATAGAGAAATTGTTTGAAACACATCACTTTACAAAAATATTTTCAATCAAACATATTTTAACATTTTAATTTATAGTTAAGTAAATATTGTTTAAAGGTCAGTTACAAAAAAGAATGTTTAAAGTTTAGTATTTGACTAGTGAAATCGGTTTTTGCATTTTTTATAAATGATTATTAAATATTTATAAATAGTTTGAATATTTGTTTAATTTTTATTATTAATTTAAAATATTATGGAATTATTTTTTAAAATATATATTTAAAAATAATATTAAATATATGGTAAAATTATAATTTCTTAAATTACTTAAATTATATTTTAGACGTCTAATTACACTAGACCAATTACACTATACCGGATCTGTTTAATTTAATACATAAAGGTAAACATAGAAGATACCATATTAATACATTTAAGATTTTTTGTTCTAATGCTTGAGAGTTAGTGCTTGGTAGTGATTTATAGTAATTGATGTAGTCTTCGCAGGACTCAAGCGCGACTTAATTGGGCATCAACGAATATACTATTCAAATATTCCGTCTGAAAAATGTTTATTATGTAAGAAAATGGGTGAGGGTTTATTAAAAGAACAAGACTTTAGAATATAATCTATTCTTACAGAATTTTAGTTTATTATAAACTGGTTGTTGTAGTCTTGTAGAGCTACTTGACATAATTTTCTCAGTATTAACTAATTTTTTATTTAATCTCATAGAACTTTCTTGTTGGAATTTGAATGTCATGTGTTATGTAAGAGTTAGGTATTTCTCCAATTACATTTTCTTTGATACAGTCTAGTGTCTTTGTTATAGACTATTCTAACATTTTTTATGAAAATACTCCATTGGTTACGTAAAAACACGGAAACTACCTACTAATTGCAAGAGAAGTAGTCAAGTTCTATTCATTGAAGAAGATAAATAAATAAAGTTATGTTTGTCATTCCTCTTCTTCTGAAGTTTCAACGTGACATGACATTGGACCAAATCTAATCCCACGGTTTTACATTAGCTAGGAGGAGTTTTAAAAGAATACAACACCCAATACTAAAATCTGAAACGTCTGTTTTTATTTTATTTTCAACCAAAATACGCTAATAAAGTACATAATACATGAAAATCCATTTTTAAACATAAAAATAAAACACTAATCTTCCTTACGGAAAATTATAAAAATCACTAAAACTTCAGGTTTCTTTTTCTTTCCCAACGTCAATGACGTGTCACACGCTTGTTTGAACAGTCTTTTACAAGTCATCTTTTTTTTTAGTTGCAGACTTTGCTGCTCTTCCACAACGGCGCGTGAAAGTCCACGTTCTTTATCTCCGTCATATGGGACCCACCCACCACGAAATTTTTCTCATCCCGGCCCCTCTTTTTTCTCTCTCCTTTCACCCAAACCCCAAACAGTTTCAACCCTTCACCAACCACCCCATTCTCTTCCTCCACGGCGGCTCCACCGTCTCCGCCGCAACCTTCGCAGTCACTCCCCTCCTCCACTGTCGGTTTCATCTTCCCTCCTTTAATCATCCGATCGATCTGCTCCGGTCCCACTTTCATCTGCTCAGTCAAGAACGCCACGAGCTCATCCCGCTGCCTCTTCGCTGCCGCGAGCTCCGAGCTCAAACTGTCGTTCTCTCTTTTCAGCTTCTCGTTCTCTCCGGACAAATCAGCGACCATATTCTCCACCGACCCCGGATGCTTCGACCCGGGTGATGACGTGGAGCTAGAACCGTGATCATCACCTCCAGAGTTTGACTCCGACGGCGAACCAACGACAACACATTTCCCCGTCGCGGCGATCACCGACTTACGCCGACGTATCTCCGACAGCAGTTCCTCTTGTCCTCTCCGGAAGTTGTCGTTAGCAAACTCCCACTTGTCCGGTACAGTTTTCCGGAAACCCTACAGTTAATTATTAAAATTAAATAAAAAAACAGCTTCTAGAAGCTTTATTCACCAACTACCAATGAATGATTCATTACACCAAAAAATGAATGATTTAATTACACAACAAATGAAAATGACTTTGTGATCTTAATGTTTTGTTTTGTGACTCACGTAAGTGTTGAGCTGACGAATGAAACTCGAGAAGTTGTTATGTTTGAAGTATTGAGGAAGAAGATCTTTAGCAAACTCAGCTGTTTTCCATACGACAAAAGCTGTTCCATCTTCGTTCCATGAAACGACGTCGTCTGTGCTTTGATCATCAACTAGCTGATACGTTTTGCTTAAAAACGGTGCCGGAACAGTTCTCTGCGCCGCCATCACCGCCGTCATCTCCGGCGAATTTTTTTAAAAAAACTAAAGAAAATAATAAAGATGAACTAAAAATAATCTAGACAGAAAGATAAAAGAAAAGATTTGGAAAATGAAAAAAAAAAAAAACGGGAGAAAGATTCAGCAACTAAAGAGCAAGAGAGCAGTGAGAAATTCCCAGTCCCAGCAATAGAAGCCTGAGAGGAAGACACGAGAACGGAGGAGATCGGAGTTTCGTTTGGTTTCTTCCATCTAACGGATTATCTGATGGAGGAGGAAGTTGGAGACTACGACCATACTTCGCCGGAGCTAAACCGTGGTGAGTTTATACAAAAACTAAACCAAAGTTGAAGAAGTGTATTTTCTTTTTTCTAAAGTTTTAGCAAATAAAAACTGTTTTTAAGTGTATTTTCTTCTGGAGGGAGGTCAATTATATAACGCATAAAGTTTTATAGATCCTACTGTGGGTCCCTACGTATGTAAGAAAAAAATATATAAAGAAAAGAACGGATGCTTGTTCTAGACATTCTCAGAAACATCTTTTATTTAAAAAATATCTCTTGATCAAAATGTTTATATAGTCTTCTTTTGAGTCATGCTTTCATCTTTTCAATTATGTTTTCATTTTGAAAAAGAAAAAAAAGAATTATGTTTTCACTTTCTCTCCCTGAATAAATTTCCAGGAAACTATGCCATATTATTCATGTATATGATACATGATCTTTTGTATATGTCATAACGCTGACAAAAAAAAACTAATATAGTTTTATACTGAAGTTATGCATTATTTAGTCATTGGTAAAAATGTTATGACCAATTAAAATAAATACGCACAGACAACAAACGAATATAGTATTTGTATTCTAGAAAGTTTAGAAATTATCAGATATGTTAAAGTTTTTTCAAATATGACGGGAGACGACATGATATTTTATTTTTTTTAAACACGACTTTGTTTATTTGCCTCTGTGTATTATATTTCTTTTTGAATATTTTAATGTGCCACCTAACACATTTTTGGCTTCAATTCACATTTGAGTACCAATCATCTTCATTTACCTTTTCTTTTCATTTGTGTATCTTTAGACTAAACAATTCGGATAATATATTTTAACGTCTGGAGTCGTGATATTTACAAGTTCTTAAAACCCCATCGACATCTACGGTCTTCATTCTTGGATTTATTTTTCCAGCACACTTGTCTTTTTATCCGCTTTATCATTGATACCACGGCTAGATAATAATATTCATCAACGACGGTAAGTCTTACCTATCGTGACAAAATTTAAAGTTCTTATAAAATCATCGACAAGGAGTCTCCATTATTCGATTCATTTCCAACACCTTCTTGGCTTTTAATCTTGTCAAGGACATAAAGGTAGAAACTAGAGATAGTTGCATGCACGTGGTTAATTAAAAAAAAAAGTTGTATAATTTGCGCAAAACTAAGACTTGAATAGTTGGAGAAAAATGGCGCACGCTTGCATAACTATATTTAAAAGCTGTTTCTAGACATTCATATATATATTATTGGATCAAAAGATGATGTTTTATAGTCAAAAAAGGCGATAACAAACTTGTGAGAAAATGTCGATGTTTGCATGCATGTACATATTTATTTGGACCTCGAAATAGCACATCGTTATTGATAATTCATAAAGGTAAAACTGTTTTATTTCACTATTCCTGAATTGTTCTATAGTATTTAGTTATAATGGGAACCCAGCTTACCAAGCAGCTACAATAACATACAAGGAGACAAGATTTCAAGCCAGCTTTATGCATATGTATCACTCGAGAAAGTATAGTAATGTATGATCCCTTATTTTGATGTTTAGCTTATTAATGAATTCCAATTTCAACTAGCATCCACTTTTGTCAATCCATCTTCGAATTTCCAATGTTGTAGCATCTCTTAGTGTGTATGGCTAGAACAGGGTTCATGATTCAGTAGACTAATCTTTGAGAGTTTCATTATGAAAGCTCCACTTATATACAAGAAAACCATAGGTTAATTGCCTTAAGAAACGTGTAGGCAACTTTTTTTCTTCGTATTGAGAGGATTTTAATTTTCTTTCTTTACCCAAGTTGAAGTATATGATTTTAGATTTTTACACTCTTTCACATTTCCTACAGCAAATGATTTATAAGCTTGCTTGTTTATTTAATTAAGTATTCTGTTCACCGTGACAATGCCAATGACCATTTTTTCCACGCAGAAAAGTCGGAAAGAACAGCTTTGATTTTTGTATAAAGTACTATAATTAATGTCCAGTTTGATAGTAAACATGAAAATGCTTAACATGTATTAAAACTTCTTCATCAAAATTGACACAAAATTCTGTAATAACTTAAAGTTAACCATTTAGTAAATTTTCTTACTAACATAAATGTTCCATTTCCATTTTATTCCTTTAAATTTACAAATTAGTAGGTAAATTTTATAATTAGAATTATAAAATTATGATTTCATATTAGAATTTTTAATTAACTAGCTAATAATCGTAACTGAGTTTAATTCCCAAATTATCATTAATGCATGATTGTAGAATTTAATTTTAATTTGCGTTATAAATTTTGGAATTGGAGAACTATTGAACCAAGAACATAAACATGCTAATCTTGCAGCTGATAAAACAAATCTTGAACCATTAAAGTCAACTAGTATCTAGTGGGTTATGTCCTTAAACAATTTGTTTGGTAGTTGTGGACCATTTTGTTGGGATCATCTATGGAAAGTTCGAACTCATTTCTAGGTTGTGGTGACCTGGAGAAAATGACCATTCGAGCAAATCAATTGAAGTCAGAGACGAATGGTTATAATTGTATAACAAACAGTGAGAGATAATTGAAAACAGAGCGAGAAGTATTGACACGTTTGTGGAAACATCGATTTGAAACGTTACTCTATTATTATCCACGAATCTTTTTGATGGAACTTGGAAGATGAGTCTGGTTGTTATATAATTGCGTTTGTCGAGCATTAGAATGTTTGAGTTCCCACTACTTCCATCATAACTTTGTAACTGTGCTTTTCCATATTCTCTTTTCTTAGCTTTTGAGTCGACAAAAACTGTTCATGATCACATCCAAAAATAGCTAATGTTTTGGAAAATATTTTTTTTTGGAAGAGAAATATTTATACGAGCATTAACAATATATTCCATTCGTTTCATATTATTTGTTGTTCTAGATTTATGCATATATATTAATGAAACATATGATTTTGTTAATAAATTGAAGAAATTTTATTAATGAATTTTGCATTGAAACTCTAAAACGACATTTATTTTGAAATAATTTTTTTTTCCTATAACAACAAGTATTATGAAACGGAGGGAGTCCTTGAGAAAAAATCGTATCAACAAATTTGTTATGGGGTTACAGAAACAAATATATACTGAATTAAATTCAATTTTCAATCATCCATTGTCTATCATATCTAAGTAGGACTGGTGTCAAGTTAGGCTACCTGAAGTTTTGGTCATTCTATGTATGTATGGATGGCAAAGAGTTAGTTTTTGATCACGACGGAGATGCTTCATATCCAAAGAACATGCTGCTGCTGCATAGCTTTAAGCTGCATTTTTATGATCTATGATATATTTTACATTCAATAGCCCCATTAACAACTCAGAGGTCCTACTTGGATCAGTGTTCTGCCTTCATAAACACATGTATTCCAAGTAGTATTGGACACCAGTTTATGTCGGTACTAGTTTGTTGTCTTTGATTCCCATCAAAACCAAAGTTGGATTTGGTTTCCTCTATTTTCAACCAAACTTCTGCATCTTTCTTTCTTTAGCTTTGGAGAGGACCCACTTTGGCTTTTGTCCCCAGTTTTTCTCTTACCTCTTATAAAATCCATGAGAAGACATTTATATTTCGCATATGCTACTGATGATGTAATTTACTTATTTTCCGGGGTATTGTGAAAGAACGTTTATTCTTAAATATAATTAAAAATGCAAAGCAATATATGTGATCTAAACCGACATTTAAACCAAGAAAGTGGTCCCGAAAATGGGATATAAAAAAAGCAATTTGATAAGTTCATCAATGTAATTATAATGTATGCCATATGTTAACGTCATACGTTGCCACTATACTCACCTCAAATAAAAGTGATCATCAATCACACGTCCCAAAATCTGCTTGGGCCACCACTGATTTATTGTTCTACCAATTTGTAGTTCTTATATATATTCACATATAAATCATACTAAGCAACAAGCACAACTAAACATAAGAGTATGTGTATCTCAATGCTTAAAATAAGAATAAAAATACGTTTATTCGCTCGTGACATTTCTCTTTCAAGTTTCAACAACCGATTAATCAAAATAACATGAACTTGGTTTTTCTTCCCAGTCTCCAATTCTCAATTTCATATCATGCGGCTCACTCGAGGGGGCCCATTTGAAAAGTGATGCACCGGCCCATCTAAATTTGTTCCTTTTCTCCTCTCGACACATAATGAAAATAAAATCTAAAAAGCATTACACCTCCGATACAGCCAGAAGGTTCGGAGGATTATATATCTTATTATTCACCTATCAGCATCGGACGGTTCAGATTGTTTCAACTTGTCATCGGAAATAAAACAAATATCTCCGCCTGAGGAACTTCTCCCTAATCGGAGAGTCGTCTAATTAGGGTTTCTGAGCTATTCAAGGAGAAGATGTGGCACGAAGCGAGAAGATCGGAGAAGAAGGTGCACGATATGATGGACGCCGCTCGGAAAAGAGCTCAGCGTCGAGCCATCTACTTAGCTAAACGCCGCGGAGATCCTATCCAGTCGATCCAAGCTGTTGGATCCCGCTACAAAATCTTCAGAGACGACGGTCTTTACCAAGCCACCGAGGATCAACAGGGCCTGTAACAACAATCTCTCATCCCTAATCATCGAACCAATTCTCCTTCCATTTTTTTCTTTCTCCGATTTGGTTTCTTATCATGAATTGTTTGTTGTATCAGGATACCTTGGAACGGGAAACAAGATGTTATGATTGATAGGTAGGTATTGGATTAGTTTTAGGATTTTGCATGCTTGTTCTGTGAATCTCGTTTGTTCATAGTATAATTGGTGTATAGATTTGATGGACGTGCTATGCTGGATTTTGTGCGTGAGGCTGGTTCGAGAAGCATACGGCCTCATAAGAAGTCGGAAGAAGAGGAAGAAGTTGAGGAGTTTGTTAATTTTGAGCGTTATCGGGATTTAATTAAGCATCGCCGTAGAGGATGTCGGTACCTTCTTCTCTACAATTCAGATCATATTTGTTTTTCAGTCAATTCAAGGAAAAAATCTTGAGATAAGAGTCACTGGGATAAATGCTTCATACTGTAAACAGTTTCTGATGGGGAGGGTTTGCTACACGTCAGTCAAGAACTTGAGGCTAAACTTGCTGCACCCTTCCTTGCAACAAGGTACATTCTCAACTGCAATCTTTAAGATTATGATTACGAACTAAAAGCTAATGTAAATATCTTTTGTTTCTGTATTTGTGTGTATTCTTATTAGACCGCAGCAAGGTCAACCACCTGTGAACAAAGGCACGTACTCACAGGTTGGGTTTTCATACGGTGGAAACGGGAAAGAGGCTGAAGAAGATGATGATGATGATGATGACGAGGATGATGAGGATGAGGAGGAAGAGTTTGATAGTAATGACAGTGAAGACGAAGGAATGGAAACAATTGCGAAACAGTTTGGCGTGAAGCGGTATGGGTGGCTCGTTTATATGGACAAGAAGGCTAAAGAGGAAGAGAAAAGGCAAAAGGAACTTATCAAAGGAGATCCTTCAGTTGTAAGTTGCAAGGCTCTTTGGTGAAGGTTATTACCTTATTTTTGTTTTTGCTTATCTAACTGATGAACGTGAAAATGTAGAAGAAGTTGAGTCGAAAGGAAAGAAGAAAGGTTTCTAGGATAGAGAGGGATAGAGAAAGAGAAACTTCGAGGAATTCTGGAAGACACATGTTTCAGCATGATCCCTACAGGTACAACACTTTGAGAAAAATGGAAAGTTAGTGTACTTTTTAATTTTTATAACTCACTCGAATGGTGCTTTTTAAAATTCACAGGGAGTCTCGAAGGAGTCCTACTTATGAGGCTTATCCGCGTTCAAGAAGGTTTTTCCCCTTTACTAGAAGCTATTGAAAGTTGGACACATTCGAAATGATTGCTTATATCACCTCTTACTCGTATACACAGATCAAGATCCAGATCCCGGTCGTATTCTCCGTCGTACTCAAGGCGGAATGGTCATGGAGACCACTCTGACGAAATCAGCAAGCCAAAAATCGAGTATATAACAGAATTTGGAGGCTCTGGAGATGTGGGAAGTCCAAAGTTCGGTGGATATTCTCCACCGCGTTCACCACCATCTCAAACTGACCTATTCACCCGGTCGGAGCACTCAACCTCTAGTTACTTGCAAAGATACCCACTTACTCTCCCCTTTTGTTGGTCGATGAAATGTGTAGAATGAATCTAAGATTTGATTACCTGTGACGACAAGGGAGAGATAGAATTTGCTTAGTTAGTATAATGCATAGAGTAGGAAATTATAATTTTGTATTTCGCTGCAGACCAACGTCAGGGCATATTCTTGAGGCGCTACATGTTGATCCTGCATCTGGTGTATCTCTTGAGAAAGACAAGATTGTTAAACTACCTAAACCAGCAGTGAGGTATGGTCATGATTGCATATACATTAAGTTTACTGTGGTAGTAACGAACTGGAACCTTGATACATTTTTCTATTCTTGCAGTACTTCCTCAGCACTAGCGAAGCTTTCAAAAGCAGGTACCTCCTTGGGAGGATCTTCGAAGCAGACACCAGCGGAGAAGAAAGAAACTCCACAAGAACGACTGAAGAGAATCATGAACAAACAGCTAACGCAACAGAGTAATAAGATCGTAAAGTGTTGTTATGTCATTCTGCATTTGAGTTTATACCTGTTTGATCGTAGAATTTGAGATTGTGGATGAATCAAATTTTACAGTTAAGAAGGACACTGCAACGGAGACTGCTAAAAAACGAGAACAGGAGAGGCAGAGACTGGAGAAACTAGCGGAAACAAGCCGGTTAAGTCGGAGTAGAAATCGCAGCAGCCGTAGTAGGAGTTATAGTCGATCACCACCACCGAGGTTGTTAATAAAGTTATCATGTTTTTTGAGGATGACAAGGAAGTCACGTTTCGGTTCTTAAAAGCTCTGATTGGATCTGCTCTCATCATCTTCTTTTCTTCCAATTTGGTTTTCTTAACTTGTGAAAAATGTTTTCTGTGTCTGCAGAAGACACAGACGAAGCAGAAGCAGAAGCAGAAGTCGAAGCAGAAGCAGGAGATCTCGCAGGCATGGTTCAAGATCACGGTCTAGATCCCCGTCAAGGTCACTATCACGCTCTCCTAAACGCTCTCGCAGACGCTCTTCCTCGTATTCAAGGTCTCCCAGGTAAAAATGCAAATGCAAGCTTTATAAAATGGTGGCTTTGCCTCTTTAACATACATGAGTGTTTTGCAGGCGAAGTAGCAGGACAAGGTACTGAACTAAGAAGGAAAGAGATCAAGAGGAAGCCAAAAGACTATGTTACCTCTTTTCCTATATTTTATATAGTATTTGTTATGTATGTTTTTCTTCTGGGCTCTATTCGTACTTTTTAATCCTGAATAAAGTTTGACTTGCGACATTGTGTCATACTATAGTTGTTTTGCATCCATGGTAACAAACAAGAATTAAGCTTTCATATGGTTTGTTTTGTTTTTTTATAAGATGTTAAAACTTTTTTTTTTTTTTTTTTCACTGGTATTATTATAAACAAGAACCAATATTTACAAACTGGCCAAAAAAGGCAGTACAAAGAAGCCCTAACAAAGGAAAGTACAAATATAACAGTAAGAGGCCCAACAAGAGAGAGCTGCTACACGAGAACGCCAGAAGCAGCCCATAACCATTGGCCCAAGCACAAAAGAGCCCAAAGGTGAGTGATGATCAACTCTGATGACTCTCTACCACGTGGAAGTCTCCGAGCTAAGCGGGACAGGTGGCGGAAGAGACAGACACGTCATCGAACGGCACCGACTAGTGGGTCGAGACCGGAAATCTGATCGGAGACCACCGGAGCATACCGGAAACAAGAGCTACAACCAGAACCGTCGTCAACAACTCTTACTCGAAACGAAGCGCAAAGGTTCTAATATGATGCTTCAATCGATCCAAGATTCGGTTTCTACATCAAACCATGCGATCTTAAGACAACAAAAGCTTCAAAACCCAAAACATGCAGCCACCGCCATCTTTAAAAATCTGAATAAGCTTGAAGATGGCAAACCCTAACTAGAGGGAAAGGATGAAACTTTCCAATTGTAAGATCGAAACTTAAAAAACCGATAGGAGATCGAAGGATCAAAAGAAACCCAGAAATTTAAAAACCTATTAACAAAAAAAGATAAAGCCGGAAGGAATCCGACATAAAGCTAACCGGCAACATCAACGAACGATGTGCCGTTAGGAAAAAAGACGCCAGCCAATCAGTGCTGTGAAAGCCACCGTTGCCGGAGGCAGAGCCCGAACATCGGGAGTCTTATCACCGGAAAAAGAACACCGGCGACTTCTGTCTCTCTCTCTGAAAGATATAGAGAGATAAGAGAGAGAGGATGAAGATATCAATCTCTTAACCTATAAGATGTTAAAACTAGATACTTAATTTTAGTCTATGAATAAGGATATAAAGCTTGTTTTAGTAAATGGATGAAAAGGTAATAATTGTGACAAATCTATAATAATAAAATTCTGAACATTGATAGGTATTTTTGTCAATTATTTGATTTAATTATTATGTAGACAGAAATATAATCGTGGTCTTAGTTGAAATATCTCTTTCTCTGTGTTTCTTTCATACGGATATGATATAGTTGGAATGGTTTGACTGAAGGAAAAACAAATAAATTTAACGTTGAATGTGGTATGAGAGGAGACTATTATACATGCGACCTTAATACATTGATATTTGAACGCACAAAAAATACTTAATTCAAGTAAGTTCAGCTTAATTTTATTTAGTTACTTATATTTTCAACAATTGCCTAACTATATTGTAATAAACTGTATACTCTATAGCAGAAATACAAGTAATTATTTTAGGTTAAATTCGTGAGCACCAAATAAATAGCGAAATCACAGTTGAAAACATCAAATTGGATACAGCTCTCTTTATATCAATTCGTGATATTAGTTGAAAACCCTATTTCTTCTTTTTCTAAAACAAAAAAAAAACTCTCTATTTCTTCATTCGGCTATATGCATAATAGACGTGATGGTCTGTGTATTAGTCTGGTCCTGGTCTCTCTCTAGAGATATTCTTCACAACATATCTCTGTGACAAATAGATAAGAACGATTTGAATGAAGGAGAAGAAAAGATCAACGTTGAATGTGGTAGGAGCGGAGTCGCTATTTGTCATGCGTCAAAATGATACGTGGTTTTTTTAATAATTAGACCCATATTCAGGAAATCTTTTTTACACAAATTGATGGGTTTGTTTTGTTCGAAAAATCAATGCCACATTAAATAACAAGGAGAGACTAGTGTGTGTGTTTTGTCGTCTGTGTCTGTGTGCTTGATCATCCCTATATGCGTTAAATACATAGCATAACGTGATAATATGACTCCGTGTTATTTTACAAACGCTTTCAAATTTGGCAACTTCATGAATAATCAACAATTTGAGGAATTTCAAATCTTTGGAACTGTGAACTGTGAAAGGAAATAAACTGAAAATTGCGATGCCACACACAACTATTACGAACTCACAGAGTTATATTATCTCTACCAATTAGAACTCAGTAGAATGCAAAGTTTTAGTGACTATGATCCTACTTTTTAGGTCTGCAAGGGAGTTTACAGTACATACAAATCTATACAAGAAAAACATAGATATAAAAGTTAACAGTTAAATAACGTAAATAACGTAAAAAAGGTTAAAAAAGAAAAAGCGGGAAGCCTATAAACAGAAACGACAAAAAAGTGTCTGAAATGTATCGAAATAACAAACAAAAGATCAGAATGGTCACATGGGAAGAGTTGTGGCTTTTGTGTAAATGCTACAGAGGTATCAATGAAAGAACAAGATAAAGCTATACAAGCAATTTTTTTCCCATCCAAATCTGTTAATCTTATGTTTTTTCTTTCTTCCTAATTTCATTTTAAGAAAGTGTAATTTGCATTACCCAAATAGAAGTCAATTTCAAAATGATTTTAGTGTTAAGAGATTTCTTGTTTTTCTTTTTAAAAATCACCTTTTAATTGTTTGAGTTATATGATCGGAACCGGCCACAACATTTGTCTTAATGCTTACAAAACAAAAACTCTCTCTCTCTATCTCTACCTCTCATCTCTCAAAGTTCTCACCTTTTGAGAAACACAAAAGTACATTTTCTCTACTCTTTATTCAGTTTACATCATCACTCTCTCTCTATCTCTTTCTCTTTACTCTTCAAATCTCTCCGGTCAACAAAAAAAATGAGTTCAGTTTCTTCATAATAAAGCTTCCACCTTTAAATCTGAAATATTCATTCTCTGGAGAAGAAATAGAAAAAAGAAAAAAAGAAGATGAGGAAGACATCTCTTTCTTCAAACAGCTTCGGTGGGTTTCTAAGTCCCGGAGCTCCGAGTTACTCCGACAACAAAGGCTGGAGCTCCGAGAGAGTTCCCCATCCTTCCTCCTCCACCGCTTCAACACCCACAGTTAACGGCCCTCGTCGTCACATCGGCTCCTCCTCCGCTTTAACGACGCCGTTTTACAGCGGCAGAGCCTTACCTTCGAAATGGGAAGACGCTGAGCGGTGGATTTGCAGCCCCGTGGCTACTACTTACCCTCCACCACCTGGTGGCGTTTCTTGTACAAACCCTTCTTCAGTTAGCTCTCAGTTCTCCGACCAGAGACGCCAGAAGTCCAAAAGTGGTCCCATTGTTCCTCCCACTCTTCCTCATCCTCCACCGTATTCTCCAAGGATGATGATGATGATGCGGCCTATGGAAACTCCTAAAGGTTTAATGGTGTCTGGCTCTCCGTTCTCTACAGGTGTTTTGGAGGCGGATAGGGTTTTCAGAGGAAGTGTTGGTGGTGGTGGTGGTGGACATGGACATAGCCGGAGCTGGATTGATTTGGTGAGTGAGGAAAGTTCATCACTTAGCTCCAAAACTGATTCAGGTAACTCTCTTTCTCTTCTCTTAGATGCAATGAATCTGAAAGTGCAACTCTTTTTGTTCAATCCAATCAAGTTTGAGTTGATTTCTTGTGTAGCTCTATGGCCAAAAGATCTAAGCTTTGTTTGGTTTTGAAACAAATGAAATTTTTGTGCAGAGGAGAAAACAGAGGATAGGAAGGAGGGAGAGATGCAATCTCCTGTGGTTTCAAGAAGAGACATAGCTACTCAGATGAGTCCAGAAGAGATGAGTCCTAATAATAATCAGCAGTCTCCTCAAGAGGAGCTATCTCCACCAGCGTTGGTTGTTTCTGTGATTGAGCCTCCTCCTTGTAGAGGTGGTGAAGTGAGAGAAGTGAAGATGGATAAAGGAGCAAAGATGATTATTAAGCGTCCTAAGAGACGAGTTATGTCTTCTAGGATTATTAGGAGAGATCATCAACCTGAGGTTGAAGACAACTCTGAAGCTTCTGCATCTTCTTCTTCTTGGGATATCTCTGAACCAGCCATGACTCTTTCTAAGTAATCAAAACTGAAAACCAGAGCCATGATGACTACTTCTTATTGGATTAGCTTATTAAATGTTTCTTGTTTGTGTGCAGGTTGCAAAGAGAGGAAGCAAAGATAGCAGCTTGGGAAAACCTGCAGAAGGCTAAAGCAGAAGCTGCCATTAGAAAACTCGAGGTCTCTCCTCCTTCTACCCTTTACATAATCAGCATGAGCATTATTATACTGAATCTTTCTCTTGGAAATGAACTGATAGGTGAAGCTGGAGAAGAAGAAGTCAGCATCAATGGATAAGATATTGAACAAGCTTCAAACAGCTAAGTTAAAAGCACAGGAGATGAGGAGAAGTTCAGTATCCAGTGACCATCCACAAGAACAACAACAACAAGTGTCTAGTAGAAACTCAGTGAAGATCACTCATCTTGTCAGAAGACATACTTTCATGACACCTTTCATGGCTTGCTTTGCTCCTCGCGTTGATTGCAGCAGAAAGTCTCCATCTGCTCTCTAAGTTTCCATTTATTTTTTCCAAAAGACAAATTTGAAACAAAACAAAAACATTTGTACACTGCAAATTTTCTTGTAAAGCCTTCATCTGTTCCAACTTTCACTTTTCTTAGGTAACATGTTCCAGGAGATAAATAAACAATACAATCAAATTGATCTCTTAGGATTCATAAATCTATATGACAGGTGACAAAGCCATCTGGTGCATTAGTATGGTCGGTATCTTGATGATTGTCTAGCGCTCGGCATTCCATATCCCCACTAGTAGATTTTAATCAAAAGAATCAGAATCAAAACTGGAATATAATATAAAAGAATCTTGGGTTATTAAGTTATATAAACTCACTTCGTCCAAGCTTATCCACCAAAATATTCAGGACGAGCAGAAGAACTTAACATGTTACTTCCACTGGCGCTTGGTCCAGCTTCATCAAGAGGTGTTGCTGAATCTATTGCTACCTAAAAGCAGAACAACGTAGCCTTTTTTAAAACATCTTAAACGATGTATGTATAATCTATCCTCAACTTACAAAGCTTTTTATTTACCTCTTGAGATCTCAGATGGCAGCTGCTGGAGCATGGAAGAGCATTCTTGGTAGCCATCCTCTGCCAAAGTCCTCTATACCCATCTTTCTTAATTATTGTGCAAAACACATCGCTTATAGAACTGCTCTTGAAACGGTCACAGCCGCACACACCCTGAAACATCACTACAGACAGCACATTCTCAGAACAATCCAAGCAAGCAGATGAAATGGCATTTGTTTGATGTTTCCTTTATCTTTCACCTCATTAGCCTCTAGATTCAGTAAACTCTATTCCAGAAATGATCAAAGCCTACTACTTTTGAAACATTGGACACTTAAAACTCTACACCTATAGTCACAACCTCATTATCTTGAACTCAAACCAGAACTGGTTAAAGCTAAAGAGCTACATAACATTATATCATGAACTGTGCTCACTCGAACAAGCTTTTGTTCATACTCCATTTCTACTCTATCTTTTGAGTAAATTATGGAGTAAGGATAAAAATACCTTAGTTAACTACACTATGCCTATCTATGAATAACACGGACCTAACTTTGATTTTCCCCTTAGTTTTGCTGGCAAGTCATCACAAAACTTTTGACTACAAGGCACTCGGTAAGTGTTAATTGCATAAAGTATTTTAGAACTTTTGATCACTTAATGTTTGCTAATTATTGTTTATCACATTACTAGGACTTGTTATTTGTAGAGAAACATAATAATTCAGTCTTCAATAGATAATAAAATCATGAGCATGCAGATGTTAGTGGTGTGGTTGAGTGTTTTAACAGTTTTTTTCTTAAATAAAACAGTTTCAACGAGAGGAAATTACTCACCACCCCAATCAATATGACCATTACATAATTTATTTTAAATAATAAATATTCACAGCCATATGAAAAACAGCTCATGTTAGGCAACAAATTAATAAGAAACTCTCATCCGATATTTACGCTACTTGAAAAAAACGCGAATCACATGGTAGATCTGAAAACAAAGTAACAAACGTGTAGAACTACAAATCTACTCCATGTATTTTTTTTATTTTTTTAAGAAAGTACTCCATGTATTTCATTAAAAATATTAAAGCATCAAACAGAACAAAGTTAGCATCATTTTCTAAAAAATATATTAAAATTACCAAATGAACATAACTGAATTCAGTTACTTTATATGGCTAAGAGATGGATACAAATTTTAGAACTCTGTATTCACAGAACAAATAATATGTAAATCATTAGATAAATCTGTTTAGTTACGGTGGAATTGTGCTAATTATTTTTATATTATAATTTTGTAAAAACCGCGTGATGCGCATGGCAAGGAAGATATATCTTAGAGAAGGCAACAAGAGTAGTCTTCCTTCTTCGTTCTCACCACCCACGTTTTCTTTACTGGCCGCTATTTTATCTCGTGGCCAAGAGCAATTATAAAAATAAAACAAATAACAAATACTATACAGTAACAGGCTTGTATGAGTGTATCACGTGCATATATATTACACACAAATACACTAGTGTTCACAACAAACTTTACATTTTTTTCTTCTTTTTACAAAATTTAATAATAATAATTATAGAAAGTATATATATAAAGACAGAACAAGTAGAGTTGCAGAAGAAAGTACAGAGAGGAGAAACTAACTGTTTCGTAGACTTTTTTTTTCTATTTCTTTAGCTTTGAGTTGTATAATTAATGGAGTGGATACGTCGAGAAACAATTGGTCACGGGAGCTTCTCCACCGTCAGTTTAGCCACAACCTCTGGAAGCTCAACACCGTTTCCTCCCTTGATCGCCGTCAAATCCTCCGGAGCAGCCTGCTCCGCCGCGTTACTCCACGAGAGATACGTTCTTGACGATCTCGGCGACTGTTCGGAGATCGTGCGGTGTTTCGGAGAAGAAACGACGGTGGAGAACGGAGAAAAGGTTCACAATCTGTTTCTTGAGTACGCTTCCGGTGGAAACTTGCGTGATAAGATCAAGAACTCCGGCGAAGGGTTGCCGGAGTTCGAAGTGAGGCGGTTCACGAGGTCGATCGTTAGAGGGTTACGTCACGTCCACGCGAATGGTTACTCTCATTGCGACGTGAAGCTTGAGAATGTTTTGGTGTTCGGTGACGGAGAAGACGTGAAGATATCTGATTTCGGGTTAGCGAAACGGAGGAGCGAAACCGTGGCTGAGATCAGAGGAACGCCTCTGTATATGGCGCCGGAGACGGTTAACCACGGGGAGTTTGAGTCACCGGCGGATATTTGGGCGTTGGGATGCTGTGTAGTTGAGATGTCGAGTGGCGAAACGGCATGGTGTTTGGAGGAAGGAGGAGTTATGAATGTAATGTCTTTGATGGTTCGTATTGGTTCAGGCGATGTTCCTAAGATTCCGGTTGAGTTGTCGGAGGAATGTAAAGATTTCGTGAGGAGATGTTTTGTTAAAGATCCCGTGGAGAGATGGACGGCTCAGATGCTTTTGGATCATCCGTTCTTAGCCGTTGATGATGATAATGAGAGAGTTAGTGGTTCACTGAGGTGTGGCGAAGAAGACGAGGCTTCACCGAGAGATCCTTTTGATTTCCCTGATTGGAATTCGGTTCAATCTCCGGTTAACGATTCAGTTACGGTTAGCTCACCGGTTAATTATTCGCCGTTCAGTTATTTGGTACGTTCACCGGAGGAGAGAATGAGTGGGTTAGTCGCCAAGAATGTACCTGATTGGTCGGTTTCATGTGATTGGGTCAACGTACGTGAGGTTGAAGGAAGTACGGTAGTTTAATTAGTGGAGAAAGACCAAGTCACATGAAGGAGATTATTATGGGGGTTAATTAGAGAATTGACGGTCTTCATTTAATCTTTTGTTAATTAGCTCGTTGACTATTGTAAATTAAATTAGAATATTCTTTTAAAGAGAACATAAGAGTTTTTTTTCTTTTTTTGCCATTTATATACTCTGCTTAGTCTTACACCAATCAATGTCTGTTACACTTGCACAGATTCTTAATTCGTAAAAGATAAAAAGTTCAATATGAAAGTGTCAGACGTGGAAAGATAGAAGACGGACTCAAAGCTTTTTTTATAGCACGTGTGAAACATTCCAAGTGTAATCATGTCGAAGCAGCCGTAAGATCCGATTTAATTTTGGGATTAGAGAAGGCCCATGGATAGTGTAAAAAGCTGCCGTGCATGGGACGGTTCGGTTAGAGATTATAATTGGGTTAGGCCCAATAATATATTTAAGCTGATTCTCGTGAGCGTGTTCCTAAAGAAGAGAAGAGAAGACCCTGCAAAACTTCTTTTGTGATAAGTGTCTCATTATGATTCTCTAATACATTTTGCTTCTACGTCTTACAATTTATTGTCTTTTGGTGCTTGTTGAGTATGTAATAAACAGCAAGTTTCTAAACCAATAACCAACAAAGAACATTAAAGTTGTAACTAGTCAGTCAATAAGTTCTGAATTTTTATTATGAGAGATGTTGGTGAATATCATTTTGAGACAATGTTGTTGTAATAATTTAATCTTTAATATGAGTGGATGCTCACTAATCAATGCAAAATATTTGACAGCATCATTATTAATTAGTGCTTATAAAACTTAAGTAGAAGCTTATCTATAATTTACAAGCTTAACTAGAAGTCTCAATACAAGGAGAATATGATCTAGAAAATTTACATCCAACCATAAACATAAATAAACCTAACAATTACTCCCTTTATAATAATAGTTCAGTCTTTTTTATATCTCTAGTTGGCCCAGTGACTAGTCTCTAGAGTTCGTGTTAACAACAACATTTTTTTAAGAAATAGAGAACATTAGAAAATATGAAGAACGACGTTAAAAGCATTTTCTCTGTAGGCAGCTTTTGTTGCTTGCGACCTAAGAAATAACAACGCATAGATAAAGCCTCCACAAGCTGAGAATGATGTTCAAGTAAGTCGATCTTTTATCTCAGGATGTTGTCCATCGAACACAGCATGTTCTCCTGCAAATGTCCCAACATCTTTTTTAAAATAGCCAATGTCTCTTAAAAACTTATTGAGGATTCAAAGCCAACCTTACCGGTTAGGTTTGCGTTAGGATGACCACCAGGGTTCAACCTCTGATGAGTAGTTAACCCACCTTCCCGACTCATCTCCTTTTGAAAAAAAAAAACAAATAACATTTATAGTAAGCAAACTAGCTTTCAAGAGTATTATATATATACTATAGAATGAAAATATGGTATTTAAATAACACACCACAGGTGAAGTAAAGTGAGGGAAAGGTCCAAAGTGACTGCGGATGGAAGGTTCCAACGTGTATGCAGAAGGAATGTTTATCATATCCGGTGCATTAGAAGTCGAAGCATATTGATTAAGCAGAGGATCACTGGCTGTTTCTGGAGGTCTGGTCTGTGAGAGTTGCAATGGGTGTAATGAAGTTCCAGGTAAGTTTAAAGGATGTAAGTTTATCCCATTCCTCATTGTTAACATCTGCAAATTAAATGAGAGAACAAATAAAAACTTAGTACTAATATTCATGATCCGACATAGAATAGACCAACATATATAAAAATCATAGTGACCTGAACTTGGAGCTGAAGCTGCTTCAGATACTCTATGGCTTCATCAAGCATTGAAGCCTTGTCCGTCTTCTCCCCCAATGAAAACAATGCCATGGATATTGTACATCAGAATCAAAGTCACAATATGAAGTGAAAATAACCTTTTAAACAAACCAAAAAAAAACACTATAACTATTTTCCTATTTTTTCCAAACTCTATAATAGAAATTAGATTTGTTATAATATATTTCTCTAAAATAGATTAAAAAATAGGGAAATGTTATTTCTTCTCCTATAAATAGAAATAATATATGTCTGAATTTAAGAGTAAGAAATATAGTAGTGTTGGAGTAGTTTTGCCTATAAATATTATTATAGAGACAAATATAGATTATAGAGGTAAGTTGGAGATGCTATAATACCTTATTTGAATTAGGGATGAGACTTTGTAGAGCTTTCATTTTTTCATTGATTCTACTTCTTCTCCTCTGTCAGAAAAAAAAAAAAAAAGAATAACATAAGCCTCAAGTAATAAGAGTTATGATTGTGTCTGAAAAATAAAAAAGGTTATAAAAGAGAAATAGTAAAAACCTTTTCAGACAAATTATGAACTTCAGCAGCTCTGCATCTCTTTGATGAGCTACGAGACTTGGAGGGAAACTCATCATCAACCACTGCTTCCTATTTTTTTTTTTGTTTGTTCATCCAACCAAAAAGTTAACAAACACTCAGGTGTGCATTCAGAAAACCACTGTTGATCATATTTTTATTTTTTTGTCGGGAAACAGACAAAGATGGAAACTTTCAGAACATGCAGAGAGAGAGAGAGAGAGAGAGAGAGAGAGAGAGAGAGAGAAACCTCGCTTTCGCAGTCATACTCGTCCGTATCATTCCCGCTAGCTCCAATGGAAGAAGACGAAACACGAGTCCCTGAGCTGCTTCCTTGAGCAATGTTGTTGTTATTACCCCCGGAGAAACCATAACACCCGGCGGCGGCGGTGGCGGAGTATTCAACGGCGCGTTTCGACAGAAGCGGCACAGAAGGATTTGACGATGAAACGAAACATCTCTGGTTGTTTGCATGTGGCTCTCCTTGAACCCCTATCGCCGCCGCCGTAGTAGTAGTAGTCATCGCCGGCGAATAGTGAGAAGGTAAAGGAGAAGAACGGTCGAAGATATGGCGGAGAAACTGAGAAATCTCGTCGGAAGAAGACGGTGGTTGATGGTTACGAGGATCGTAAATCGAGGTAGAGGAAGAAGAAGACGATGAAATCAATTTCTTATTATCTCCCATTATCTCTTCTCTTCTCTTCTTTGCTTCTCTCTCTGTTACAATAAAAGCAGAGTTTTTGATTTTTATGGGGCTTAATGGAGAAAGAGAGAAGAGAAATAGAGTAACTGTCACGCGCCAGCTAAGACACAGAGGTTAAAATGATTGGACTGTCACAGAGTTCAAAGTTTACAGTAGCTGTTACTGTAGCAAAAGCAATTAGCTTGCTTGCTTTGTGTATTCTCACGGTTTTTTTTTCTCTGTTTTCCACAAAACTATTCCTCGTCGCACGTGAGATACACTACTAAACTAGTACTAGCAGTTGGTTTTTTATTTTTATTTTTTTTGTAACAAATGATACTAAGCTTTATATGCTTTCTCCTAACCCCATTGTTTATAATAGAAATCTGTTAAGATGTTAAAACTATCAGAGTTTAATTTGACGGAGAAAATTTGAAAAATCCCATTATTTTATAGAAAATGAAGTAAGACAAACGTTTTTTTGTGTTTGACAAAACAATGTCGTTTTTTTTAGTAATTTGAACGACAATTCCAATTCTTACTTGTTAGGAAACACAGATTGAATTAGTATTCAAATGATGTTTTAATTCTGTTCTATGAAATGTTATTTATTTATTTTTAGTTACAACAAGCTAGTGTCGTGATAATAAAGAATACATCGTAGTTGGTTGTTGCTATTTTATTCTATGGACTTTTGTAAGCCCATGCTACTGACATATGCGTTCAATTAACGTGCGACTTAATTTAAATCAGTTTCTTGTATTTCATGATGAAGAGTGAAAATTATAGAATTTACGGTTCTTCTCTATTTTACAATTCATAGTCTATCACGCCAAACATAACATCTGTTTATCAACAATCAAGAATTTTTAATTTACTCTTTTACATAATATATATTGTATGAATATAGACCAAACACATATAGGTTCGTCGTTATAATTAACAAAATATGTAATTGTTGCATAAATAGTGTCCACTTTCACCGTATTTGTGTTGCGGCAAACAAAGTGAATGCACCGGATTGTCCAATTGGGTTCTGGCACATCAATTTAGACAATGGACACTTTGTAATCATCAAAAATATAAACATCTATGTATATAAAAATATAGATAACTAAATATATTTGTAACATTGTTATTTGTTTTTTTTGTAACCGTCGTTCTTACTTCCTACTTCTCAGCATCAGCTTATCAAAAAACTCATTCAAGTTACAGGATTAACTTGTACTGTTAGAATTTACCGTTTGATATTTTTTTATTTTTAACTTGCACAGAAAACTTCACTGCACTTTTCTCTTGATGAATGCGCCCTAACTGCATTATTTGTTTCACTGTGCAACATTCACAACATAAGTACTTATCCTCGTATTTACAATTTCTGAAACAAAGATAAAGCATATGGAAGACAATTACTAAAAGCCTGCAGCATTTTCTCAGCAGCTACTTTCATATTATTTTTATAACGATTTAAGTATCAAAAGCTGATTAATTGATTATCTGTTTTGATTAAAAAAAAAAAAAATCAGAAGTAATCCTTGTGACATGGTAGAGTCTGATTAAGTGATACAACAATTTATCTTATTAGAACATACACAACAAATGCATATCTCAGGTAACTGAAGTATCTAGTTGCAACTTAACATGCATGCATTTCATAAAAAAAAAAAAACTTAACATGCATGCATACGATGATATGATGAGATAGAAGATTAATGGCTTCTATAGCTTCCAAAGATCTCAATGAAAGGATGGTTGAGATATTTAATAATTTGTTCAAAATCAGCATGATACACTTTATATCTTGTCTTGATTCAAACAGATAGTTGAATTGGATGTTTTCTATCGTTTTCCCTTTTTTATTGTTGGTTTGATGGATTTTAAGTCGAGTCTCTGTATGTTAAAGACCCATACCTCGTTGTCTTGTCTGATTTGAAAGTCCGAAAAAAAACAAAGATGATGATCCTAAACTTTCTTTTTCACCTTTTATCCTCGTTTCCCTTTTTATTTACGTGCAAAACCAGTAATATGATATAATATACAACGTTCTATGTGCATATCATATGCAATAATGCAACATAATAACCCCTAATACGTAACATGAACTCGCACTACTCAAAGTTTGATTATGTTTTTCTTACATGTTTGTTGAAAGTTTTCAAGTTTTGGATTCTCACTATTCATCTCATTTTTCCGATTTATTATTTACGTTAAAACATAACATGATGGTAATGCATACCCCTAGGAAAGGGACCACGAGATCATTAGAACATCTAATATTTTCATAAATTCAACATCACACGTCAAATGAGACCCCCGAGACAATTCCCACTTGGAACCTAATTAGTATAAAGCTTTAATCATCATTTATTCTAAAAGGCTTTGTAAAAAGATGGTTTCAACTGGTTGGTAAAGTATGTACTATAAAACATTCTCACAATGTACTGGTAGATTAGAGTCGCTAATGACTATTGTCTGATAGTAGTAAACAACGCAATCATGGAACGGAAGTTAATATTATCACTAAAGGCAGTACGCGAGTCCTCTTAAGCCTCGTTTATTCACGATTACAATCATATGTTAACCACTTTACATTAATATTGATAAAAGAGTGTTCAGTCCTGTCAAATTGAATTAAAGGATGTGTCGATGAAAATTGATCTGCCACTGAGTTGAAATAGCTAGGTGTATTTTATTTCTTTGTCTATTTTTAAGCAATTTTAAAGCAATAGAATGTAAGCTAAAGAGAAGAAAGAAAAAAATAGATTTCGTTTTGGAAATAAATTTAAATAAATGAACCGAAACCAATATGAACAAGAAGCCTAAACTATTGACATATAATTCTTATTTGGTTTGTATAAGTATAACTCACATATCAAATAACTTAATTAACAATGTTTTATAAACTTTTTGATAATTAGCTAAATTAATTTAAATTTATAATTTTAATTCTACTTTTTAGGAAAAGGTTGTTGTGTCTTCAACTAAGGCATCAACTATTGACAAGAAACATAAACTATTGACATATATAATTCTCATTTGGTTTGTATAACTCAAAGTTCAAATAACTTTAATAAAACGAAAATATTTTTTAAAAATGAGGATGGTGTTATTATAATTTATCACATACTAATTCTCGAAGAATAATAGTACTTCAATTTATAGATTTTTCAAACAAAAAGAAAAAGATCGGACGGTTGGATAAGCAAGTGGATATAGAGAGCCTAGAGATGCGCAAAAATAAGCTTACGTCATAAAAACTAGCATGATCTGACGGTGAGGATTTCACGAAAGATAAAGAGAAGAAGGTGGAAGTTGCTGTGATCCGGTGTGACACCGACCTTTGTAGAGTGTTCCCAAGATGAGCATAAAGTACACGTGTTGCGATCTGATTGTTACATCAGTACAAAGCCCTAAGTAGGATCAGACGGTCTAAAGAAGCTGAGATGCTGAGTTTTGTGTGTACTTCCGTTGATAAAGTCTATAACTTTTTTGCTTTCGCTCAGTACAACAACAATCCAATCATTTTGACTCTCTGCGTTCAACGCGCGATTCTTCATGCATTAATCACACGCGTTCAGACAATCTGAAGAACTATAATTGTCAGAAGAATCTTGTTAAAAGATATGAACAATGAACCCAAAAGTGTTAAAAACAAAATAAAAATACTATTAATGTGCACATGTTAAGTTGGTGGAAACTCTATTAATCAATTTTTGTTATATGTAAATTTTCATAAACCAGGTAGATATGTGATTTGTAGAATTTGATTGTTCGTGATTTGTAATAGAACAAATCATTGTTAATAAAAAAAACATGAGAATAAGCAAATTCGAATCCAACGAGTGAAATTTGAAAACTCTAATGCACTGTCAAAACTTTTATGGGCTAAGTCTATTATGTTGGGCTCCTTCCATCACTAGATTTTATTTACACCCATGGGAAATGGATCCTCAATGAACTATTCTGGTTAGGTCCATTATGTTTTGTAGCCCAACATCCTCATATTCTGTTTAATATAAACGGGCCGGGCCTTAGCTAATAGGCCCACTCTTCAAGAAGGTCTTATTATTCGAAAAGATCTTATCTCAAACATCTATTGGTTCCACATTGCTCTGTCTAGTTAAACTAAACCTTTTGCAACTTGACAAAGTTGGATTGCTTTTTATAGGAAAGTTGTATGAACCCTAAGGTATCAGTTGTATAATACGATAAATGATCAACATCATCTTCCTGATTTGGATATATCGTAGTTAGTATTTTGAAACTACAGTCTACAACTCTTATAATAAAATTGCAACTTATGAATTCATAAATGGGGTGAAGAATTATGAAAGGGATTGAATTTAGAGAAAAAAAGTAGGTACGAGTCACGATCTGTACCTTAATTTGGATGGTTCCCATGCTCATCACGGCTATTTTTGATGGACCACTAGATTTTCTATTTTTATGAAATTTTATAAAGTTGTCAAAATAAGCAAAAACTCGAATCAAAATGCCTTTTACCCAAATGAGAAACTCGTGAGAGTCTTTACTGTTTAATTTCACAATACTGGGTCTTTAAAAACATATCAGGATGTGAAAACACCTTTCATTCTTTTAGAGTTAAGACTTTGGTGGTGCATTCGGAAAAGCAAAATCGTTTTCTTTATTGACTAATCAGCACCTACCTAATCAAATCATGTGAATAATCATTTCTTATAATTTTTTGTTTAGATGCAAATAAACACTATCTTAACTAAGTTTAAGTTTACACTAGCAGAATTTCAGTAAGGTTTTACGGTATAGATAAAGAAAAAAATTGATTCTTATTGGTCTCTGACATGTGAAAACAAAAGTAAAAACAGAGTTCAGACAGTATATTAGGATTAATTATGAATAGTAAATGTTTTATAACATGAATATACTCTTTACCTATTTATAAGTGGTCCTATGAGGATTAAATGTGAATAGTAAAAGTTTATAACGTGATTTCAATTAATGGAAATCCCACGCTATTGACCTCAGAAAACAAAAGGGAAAGTCCCCTTTGAAAAAGAGAGTTCATAAAATGGATTCAGCAAAATGCAAATCAGATTGAAGTTTTACTATAAATGG
Organism: Sinapis alba; assembly: GCA_012274485.2. Classification (NCBI taxonomy): domain Eukaryota; kingdom Viridiplantae; phylum Streptophyta; class Magnoliopsida; order Brassicales; family Brassicaceae; genus Sinapis; species Sinapis alba. Next base: position 66,041 of record MU105805.1, on the reverse strand, counting down.
AAATTATGTGAAAGTGATGGAACAAAACAAAGGCAATAAGGTAAGAAAATTGTCGGTGAAGGACAACAATATATGAAGTGGTGATAAAGAGATATTGCATAAACTTTCTCTGAAATTAATTAAATAAAAAGCACAATAGGATTAATTTCAAACGTTAGATCATTAGATTAACGCGTCGTTGATAACTCGATTCCACTTTTACTTAAAATATATTTTTCAAGAACCAAAAAACAAGAAGAGTAATTTCAAAGTTTTACTTACTAAACACATTGTGAAACAATATATATCATTTTTTGCTGCAGTGACACAAAAAGGTATGAATGTTTATGAATTACCAAATCATCAAGATGGCAAATTAGTTGCATAGCGTAGCAAATTTCACATGGCATAGTCATGAATATAATTTAAAGAAAAAAAAAATCAAACTACCAATTTTTTTTTTCTTGCCTTTATATTTCTAGATATTTTCGGACAATAAGACGCATCAAACTAATATTCTAAATATGGAAACTGACATCTTGAATGGCAATACATAACTAAAAGAAACAAAGCCGAAAAGAAAAGAAAATGGCAGACTGTAAAAAGTAATATTTTTCTTTTAATTTTGCAGGGTAAAACCACTTTTTACAACAGCGAAAATGTTATATGTTGCAGAGAGTTTTCTACTCTCGTGAAAAGAGGTCGAATCTATCGACTACGTGTCTCTGCAGAGTAAACAGTACTTCGTAGATACGATGCAAAAAGAGGAGATCTTAAAGTGTAACTTGGTAGATATTTTATCAAATTTACGTTTTCAAAAGTATTGTATTATATTATAATTTTCTAGGTTTACTAAAGTTGCTGCGGAACATGAGTTTGCTCGTCGTTTGTGATGATAATAATGTTAATTACAGTCTACTGTTTCTTTTGTGTTTAGAGTCTTTCTCGACAAAGCATGAGAGACACCTGTTCTCTTTTGGGACCACTCTAGTTTTATTTCACGAATCATTTATATTACTGGACGTAGTCCGAGTAATGATCCACTTTTTTTATATTATTCTTTTACATTAATATCTTCACTGTGATTCGGTACCAAGTTGATATATGTTTGATTAATTTCCTTTGCATACGCAGCATAGTGGATATATATTTTATTTTGTATTTTTAAGGTAAGAGGCTGAAAGTGGATCGACGATAAAGAAGAGGGAATAAATTAAGGAAACGTAAAAGAAAAAGAGATTTGAAAATTCATTCACGATGAAATATTTAAACAGTACATTTAGTTTCGATCAAACTGAAGAAATAATTTAAAAAACTTAGGGGTTACTGATACAAACTTTTTAATGAAATTATAAAATTGAAGATTCCATTGTTATTGGCTTTTATAATTTACGTATTTTTTTGCAACTGGAATGAAGACTTAAATTACATTTAACTATAACAAAAAATTTACTTATCACTAATTTAATAATTCTATTAAAATCTATTGTTATTAGGATGTAATTTTTTTTCTTTCATAAGATTCAATTTTAATAATATTATATAGAACTATAAGATTTAAAAATCTGTGTAACAGAAATACGCAAATACAAACACATATAATTGATAGAATTTGTTAAATTGAACTTTTAATAAAGATCAGATGCTAAAATTATAAACATCAGAATATATATAATTATATATATATATCGAAACTTAAAATAACAAACCAATCTATTAGTCATCTGCCCAATGAATAAACTATACAGTGAAAAACTAAGCAATACTATTTTAAAAAAATATTCATCACATGGTTCATCCAATCTTTGATAATAAGTTATTCGATCAGACAATCCGATTCCTATTTAAGATTTAAAACAAATAAATAGTACTGATACGCCTAGTCCAAGATCACTTTCGATTGTGAAACTGAACAAAAAACCATGTTTACAGCCTCGTACGTGATGTTTTTTATTCCTCAAGATTGATTTTTACAATATTTGAACAGGAAATTGAAATTTTAGATTATTACATCTAATGTACTAACAGATCATAGTTGAAAACTGATTGTGAAATATAAAAAACAGCAAAATATCGGTCTGATATTCTAGGTATTGCTTGCAAGTTGTTTCCTTCTTCTAGGAGACTCCATAAGCAAAAAAGCATATCCACTAATTATTTATTTATATGTATTTTTAATTACTAACTTCAATTTTTTCGGTTGGGGAATTTAATAATGAAGCACTAAGAACAATCAAGAAGTGTACTAGCAAGTTGAGTAATACGATTATCCTCGTGAGACTACAAATCTTGCCACTTATAGAAATGAACTAAATTAAAATACTAGCCCTCATGCGATTATCATATTCCTGAAGTGACGACTTGAGTGACGAATTTAGGTTCATCTCAAATTTAATATTCCACAAAAATCGTCCTTAAAAAACATATTATTTTTTTAATGTTTCTTTAGACAATCTATTCTATTAAAACAGGATCATTCTTGATTTTTGCCCAATTGATAAATGATTAGTCTAATAATATATTCTCATGTTTTACTAACTAACTGCTATTAGTCTACAAATAAATATATACGTAATTTACCATTTGTAACTTCCTCTTACTTCCTATATTTTAGGGATCCATTACTCTCTTTTATAATAAATAAAATTCATGTATACATTATATATGAGCAAAGAAAAAATATGAACAGTTTTACTAAAATTTATTTTATTACTTTGTTGATCCATTATATTTAAAATGAATGGAACCCACTTCACTGAATTACGAACCCACTAATTGTTTTTTATATCAAATAGCTATTATATATTTTATAATCTTATTATTAACTAATTACATTAATAATCAAAATACAAGAAAATACCTTAGTTTTACTTAAACCTTATTACATATTGAAAACTTTACCACCTATATTTGTTTATCATTCTAGAATCTGATCACATATTTCATAATCAAAGATTCAAAATTAACTCTATTAAAACATTAAATATAATAAAATTTCACAAATATGATATTATTTTTAATATTTAAATGTAAATACACAATAAAAATACAAATTTATATCAAATAATTTGATTTGTTTTGAAAATATTTAAATATCTAAAAAATAATCAAAATAAATTCCTAATACATTCCTTCCAAATTTAAATTCAATAAAAACTGCAAAAGTTATTTTAAATTTATATATTTCATTATAATAAATTTTATGGGTTTTAATATTTACTTAGAGTAATTAATTAAACTAATAATCTTTACGGGTTATAAATTAAACATTTATAAAATATGAGACGCTATATATATTAAAAATACTATTTCACATTAAAAAAAAAATTGTTTTGTCTTCCGGGCAGGTTGGAGCGGATTGGATTTGATATTTGTTTTTAAATATAATACTTTAAGAACCGTTTGAGTATATAGGCCATGTCTAATAAAATATGAAACTTTAATTTTCGGGTTGATTTCAAATCATTTTTTTGTACGAATATTATTTACTAATTATGTTATGCAACTACTAAAAAATATAATATATATGTTGTAAATTTTAGGACTAAAATAGTTACCAAAAATTATAGTTAACTTAAATTACCAAAAATTATAGTTAAATTAAATTATCAACTTGATATACTTAATATAGTTACCAAAAATTATATTAAATTAAATTAATATTAAACATAAATATAATTTAAAGAAAACACAAATATAACAATAAAATTTCTCAAGAAAATTAAAACAAAAAATATATCCGCCCTTTCAAAAGGCGGGTCATAATCTAGTTTCTATTAAGGGACCAACTGATTCCTTATCGTATGATTAAAATTATTGTTTGACTAAACTAATCGTAAAGTTTCGAAATTCCCCAGGAAGTTTGCATTCATTGGTCCGTTGTACCGTTTCCTCGTACACTAATCTCCATTTTCCTTCAAACCCTAGACATTTTTTATGCCCAAAACAAGTACCTGTACATACTAGTATATATCGAGTATATGTACAATACATGTGTGTACACGTGACGATTCCTCTAAAAATGTCTCTTGAAATACTTGAAAGGTTTTTCTTAGTTGACATATTTTTTTCATATATTTTAATAAATGATAAATTGGTTATAGCTCGTTTTCGGAATAATTATGTGTTTAGGGGGTAAGTTACAGTAAGAAAATGTTGTTACGACATAATTATAAAATTTCCTTGGAGACAATTTCAGATAGCAAATATATTGGATATTTTGTTAGGTTGTTACATAGCCAATGGAAGATAAAATTATCATAAAAGGTATAATACTAAGTAGTCACGTAGGAGACAACTTTTATTCATGAATAATGTATAGTTGCATAATTATAAGATATCCTGTGGAGGTTGTTATATATCTAGTAGTAGTATTTTTTCGCCAAAACACTATTAATAAATACTTTTTTTATTTTCTTACATGGAATATTGTTATGTCTGATAAATGGTCATGTTATAAGATACTGCTATTGTGAAATACTTAAACAATACTCCTATTAAAACAATATTTAGATGATACACATTTATTAATAGAAGTTGAATGCTTTACACTCTTTATTATACATATAAAAAAACAACGCAGTCCAACCATTTAATTTCGATGTAGAATAATGTAAGAGGAATACTATCGTTTCAGAATTTTACATATAGTGTTTTGGCGAAAAAATACTACTACTAGATATATATATTTATAATATTATTATGTAAAAAGGGGAAGATATTGTTCTTGAATTTATAGCAATTGTGGCTCTATTGATTTGAAAAAGACAGTTGCAATAAATTCAAAAAATTCCACCCCATTTTGTATCATTCTATTAGGTAAAAAAGTGTATATATCTCTACACCCAAAAAATGTTTTATAGTGTATAACAAAAATGCAGTAACTAGTTTTTAAAAATATAGTTTAATCCGATGTAACGGACCATCGTATAATCCGGTGTTAACCCAAAGTTGCATTGGTTAAAGTTAACCTGGTATTAGCAAAAACGCAAATGTACTTACTAAAACATATATAAATATGTTACTATGTGACCAGATACATGAACCTAGATTTTAAGGAGGAACAAATTAAACAGAATAAATAAGAAATCTAGGAAAGCTTTCATGAAAAAGTGTACGAGTAGGAAACGTTTAATAAACTTCTAACATTTTTTAAGAAATTAAAAGAGGAGAAAGGAAGTGAAGCCGAGAAGTCTCTCTCACCATTATAACAATGTCTGACTTCTTTTGGGTTTCTGTGTGAGGGAGAGAGAAACTGATTCAAAGGACACATTACTTGAGAATGACCATTCATCTCTAATAAACCCCAATTTTAATTTTGCCTCTTTTTCTCATTATGACACACTTATATTTCCAAGATTATTTTTCTTCGTATGGAGTATTAATTAGTCATGGAATACTAATGTTCTTTTACAGACTATATATGTATTTTGTAACCTATAATAACCTCTTCATTTAATTTAAATATCATTTAGATTTATACGTACATATTAAAAATATTTAGTTTTTATATATATATTTTAAAATAAAAATATTATTATAAATATATCTACAAAAATAAATTGAAGAATATTATTGAAATTTTAAAACAATATTTATTTAAGAAAAGATAACATTTTTCTATTTCACTCTAAATATGTAAAAATATTATTTTTGAAATATACAATTTATTTTTTATTATAGAATTATTTTACAATTAGAAAATAGTAAAATACATTACAATGTTCTTATAATATAATTCGTCTAAAAAGAAGAAAGATCTTGGTGTTGCATTTATATAAACTTTTTCATGAGATTGTAAAATAATTGCAGGATTTATTTTTTTCTTACTCCATTAGGGAAACATCAGTACCAATCTACTTCTGATTCTCTCTCTCGTCTCACCATTAATGCTGTAAAAATAAATATAACTGATTTTTTTCTATCGGTAAAATATCTATAGCATTGTTTAAAAAATCTGTTCTAGACTGTAGTACTATAGTACATCTTTAAAAATATTAAAAATCCTAAAAAAATTTTTTTTAATGAATTTGTTAAATAATGTGTGCTATAGTCTTGATGAAAGAGATAACAAATAAGTTCAAAACATACTTTTGACAAAAACCAAACGTTCCTTAGCACTTTTTTATAACCGTAAAGGTAATTATTCTTTTCACAATTTTCTTATATTCTATTCAGTTTATTTTAGTTATTATCAGACAAATTGAAAATATTTAATTAATATATTTTAAGAATAAAAATACTACATTTTAACCAATAGAAAATAAATTAAAAACACAAATAATTATTCAATAATAAATTTTATATTGAAATTTTAAAATAATATTTATTTTAAAACAAAAAATTTACTTTATAATGATAAATAAATTAAAATAGAGTAGTTGATTGACTAATTGGATCCTAACTGAATGTGTTCAGCTTCTAGGACTTTATGGTTACAAAAGGGAATTAAAAGTATTCTAGGATTTGATTTCTGCTGAGTCTGTTATTATCAAACTGCAGCAATAGAAAAACCCATCAAGCAAGTCTTCTAAAGAATTTAACAAAGTAATAAAACAAAATATTTGAACAACTAGCTATGTTGTGTTGAGAAAATATTTCATACTTGTGTGTTATTGGGTGAAAGTGTCAAAGAAGGCAAATAAATATTAAAATGAAGGGTGGGGAAAATATTAATTGAATATTGATATGAAAGAGGAATAACAAAACAAGTTAGTACTGAACATATATGTAGATAGGTGCAGGTAACATATAAAACAGTAAGGTTTAAAAATCTTTAATAAATGTATCGAGAAGAAACAACAAAAGACAACTCATTGACAAATCTCCTCACAACCTTTTTAGTCAGAACATCTCTAAACACACACTTGCCCAATTTCCCATATATCCAACGATTATGTGTATGCATATAAAATATTACCCGATGGAGGAAAAACTTATTCCATTAAGTTTCCTGAGAAAATTTCTTGGCCTAATTAACAAGACGTTTAAGAGAAATAAACACACGAAAAGCCGATAATTAATTTAATGACCAAGACCATAGGGGTGGTTTTAAAGGTTCATTTTCCCCGAATTTTGTTTCACATATATATAAAATAAAAGATAAAAAAATATTAGAGATTCAAGAAGGTCTCATGAGAGAAGGTTGGAAGCCATTGGTTTGCAGCCAATTTTGATGAGAAGTAGAAGTGGAATTAAAATTCTGATTGTGATGATGAGGAGAGAATCCTGATGATGCTGCAGCATTTGCCAACACTTGGTTCGTCGTGGTCCGACCATCAAACCGGTGGTTCTCAGCCACCGGAAACAGCGAGAATGCTCCTCCGCCGCCAATGTTGCTGCTGCCCGGAAACTACTTTACACCACACCAAAAAAATACAAATTCTGTTAGTAAAAAACCCAAAAACATAACCGACTGAAATGTTTTATATCTTGTTGTGTTTACTACTCACTTGGAGATTTGAATTTGGGATATGGTTAACCATTCCGGTTTGACCTAATCCAAGAATCTCATTAGGGTGAAGAGAATCTTGTTGGTTCATCTGAATAAAACAAAAAAATGTTAAACATATTTAAGGTAGAAAATATTGTTGATAGTTTAATAAACACTTTACCTTGAGCCGCATATCTTGACCCTTTTGCTTCGAATTAACCGAGTTTCCCAAACTTAAATCGAGGTTATGATCTTGTTGAATAGGAGTCCCCGATGACTCTACACAAATTAAAAAATCTTGAAACCAAGTTCTAACCCACAAAGATAAAGATTAAAGACTCAAAAAAAAAAGATTTCGAAATTAAAATTACCGGCATTCAATTCGTCGTCGTATATGCTTGGATCAAAGTTAGTCACAGCGTCTTTGCCATTACATTTGATTGCAGCTTTATCGTAAGCTCTGTGGTCATTGAAAATAAAATAAAATTAAAAACATTATTACGAGATTTAAACTTTCTAACAATGTGTCTTGTGGAATCAATCATAAAGACATTTTTTACCTAGCAGCTTCAACCTCGGTGTCGAACAAACCCAAATAAACATACCTAATATGAAGAATTCAAGAATCAAAACTCAAGTTACAATAACAAATCTATTAGAGAAAAAAAAACAAAGAATGGATAAAATGAAATTAAGAAAGTACTTTTTGCCTAAGAATTGACCCATTCGAGCTTCCCAACGACCACACTTATGCAAAGTAACACCTCTATACTTCGAACTTCCTCGAGGGAAGCCTGTGCTTTGTCGGCGAAGTACGTGCACGAACTCTTCCTTCGTTAAGTTTGTCATCTGCCAAATTAAGTTCTTTTATAATAAAAATATATATAGACCTATATATATTGTATAATTTTATTTTTTTGGGGTCTTATAGAGGAGTTACCTGCTTCAAGTCATCATCATAATCTTCAATGCTAAAGTTTATATCAGCTTCTACTCCACGAAATTTAATAGCAGCTCGATCATATGCTCTACATAAAAATGTTAATAACTTTATATTATAGGCCTTGGCTTTTATTTTTGGATATATATATATTTTTTTTTGGATCAACTGTTTTTGGATATTAAGAGTGAGTCAAAGACAGAAACATACCGAGCAGCTGCATGAGCAGTGTCAAATCCACCTATTCAGGGAAAAAAGGTAAAAATATTTTTAATGACATTTTTCAACAGAAGAATTCAAGAAAAAAAAAATGAAAAAGGTAATATACCTAAGTAAACCTGTTTCCCACAGTCCCTGAATTTTAGAGAAACATAAGGAGAAAAAAAATGTTATTACATTAATTATCATTAAGTAACAATCGATTAATCAAATTTAAAGAATATTTTTACTGCAAATAAATTACCAAATATGAGATTCCCATCTTCCGGTACGCCGGTAAAACGTAACGCCTCTATACTGAGAACTTCTTGAACGTGGTCCACGCCGGCTCTTTTTCAACGGCTGCGCCGGCTCCACCACGGCAGCGACACTGGCGGGTTTACCCGCCGATGATCCGGTAGCTAGATCGGACTGACAAAACTTTACACCAAACCAGTGAGCACGAGGAAAACCCGACCCGGGACCACCACCACCACCACCGTCCCCTACGTTAGTTTCCATCTCTGGGAAGAACTGATGTGTGATAAGTGGGTTGTTGGGTCTGACCCGGTTAGGCTCATCATCATCGGATCCATCTTCGATGACTACAGCAGATGAACTTGAGTTTGAGAAAGATCCGACCCGTTTACCCGGTGAAGAATAACACAACTCTTCAGTTTCTTCTACAAGAAGTGTTTGGTGTGGTGAGTCGTTTAGATCCCACATTTTTTTTTTGTTCTAAAGCTTTTCTTTTCTCTTTTTTTTTTTGATGTTTGAAGTTTCAAAACTTCAACCCTCTCTCTGGTTTGATTCTCCTCAAGGTTGTAAGCTAAATAAGAAAAACCAAAGAAGAGAACTTTGGTTGGTAGAAAAAAAAAAGAGTTTCAAGAGAGAAAGAAGAAAATTGAAATATATTTTGAGAGTTCGCTTCTACGAAAGCTTTCATTTTAATCCTTTCCTTTATAGTATTTACTTCCATTGCTCTTTCTCTCTCTCTCTTCACTATTTTAAAATAATATTATATTCTCTCTCTAACCACTTGCTTTCTTTGGAAAAAAGATTATATTCGAAACAATTCCTCGTATTGGTGTTTCTTTATTTTCTTAAAAAAATAATTTCCACTTTTATTATTATCTATGTATACAAACATCATCGCTGATTAATCAAAGATTCCATTAATATGTAATTTCATGTTTTAAGAAAGTAAAAAGTCCACGGCTTGGTTCGGCAAGCAATCTACAAAAGGTATATTTTGCAAGAAAATGAATAGTTTTATATATTACTAAAAAAACCTACAACTTTGCCGAAACAGATATACTTTAGCTTTGAAACAAAGCTTTTTCTTTGGTTTTTTCCTTTTTATATATGAACAAAAGCTAGGAGGATACACATACAAATAGATCACGCATGGATCTATATATGTTAAATGTGTATATTTATGTACAATTAATAGGTGTTTTCATGATCGGCCAAATTAAAGTAGATGAGATATTAAGTTTATCTTTGTTTTAAGTTAAGTTCCAAAAACAGTAATTTCTCGAAGACAAGCAAGATATAGGGTTCACATGTAGTTTATAGGAGTTATAACTTAGTTATAAACTACTAATAATAGTTTCGAAATGATAATAATTTATTTACCAAGGCTGGATTGGTGCAAACTTTTTATTTCAATGGAAATACTTCGCCCAAACTTTTACTATGTCTGAAATCATAATTTCAGTTGATCTTTAACTATCCGTTTTCTTTTAATAGGCTGTTCTAACCAGAGGATTGGTTCTTTGACTACTTGTTCACCAAAATAACAAATCTAGATTTTTTTTCTTGCTTGAGGTTTACTACAGAACTGCTTTCTTTAAAAAAAAATCTTTGCAAGACAATGTACCTAAATGCAATAGTTGCTTTCAAAGGAGCAATTCTCGATGCTATAGACTATCTTTTTGTAAATGTTCTACAAATGGATGTTAAAAAAATGAATGTTTCGTTGATTTTCACTCCCATCTTTCTCTTTCTCTTTTGGTTTTGATTTCCTGAAACCTATTTGGAACAAAGTATAATAAAAGGAAGGGAAATACTTTTGTTTTGAGATATATTCCCTCAGAATTTAAAAGGTTTGATATTTTAGTTATTGTCTTTGTATTTAAAAGATTGATATTGTAGAGTTTAACTAATGCATTTAATTTTAAAATAAAATATAAAGCAAAACATAAAATATGTAAACATAAAATATAAGTGGTTGAACTTTATTGGAAAACAAATAAAATATTAAACTAAATAAAATAAAACTATAAAATAATAGTAAAAAGATTTAATTTTTCTTAATATGTATAAAATAAGTAAATCGTCAACTTTTAAAATACAAAAGGAATATAACTTTACTTTCATGTTTTGTATATTTTATTAGTTTTGAGTCTTTGGATTAAACACCTTATTTTTCATTGAGTAAACAACTAAATTTGTGTAAGGAATATAACTTTACTTTCATGTTTTCCATATTTTATTATTTTGAGTCTTTGGATTAAACACATTATTTTTCATTGAGTAAACAACTAAATTTGTGTATATCAAATACATTTATGTTGATTTGTATGACTGTATTATATTAAATTTAACTATATTTTTAATAACTGGTTTCGTCTACATAATTATTTTTTCACAAAAACTTTTATGTTTACAGAAAAAACTTGTGTAAAAAAAAACTTGTGTAAAAAGTTGGTTTAGGTAGACTCTTCTCACCTACAAATATTCTTAAGTAATTATCATCACTCAAATTTCACATTATTTTCACCTACAACAAAAATTAGTGCAAAATCATGATCACTTACATACTTATTTTTTAAATTAACATATAGTCATTTCGCCATGTTTTGCTTCAATAAAAAATATGCTAAAATCAAGTTTTGACTTATCAAAAATTTATTCTGAAGATGAAATGAAGGAAACAAATATAAAATTTGGGCTTGAGATAAATGTTTATTTTGTGAATTTTTGAAAATACTAGAATATAATATTTTGCAATAACTCTCACAGTATTTAAGTTCTATGGTGTTAGGCAAGCAGGTTCTATTCAGTGTCCAGTACAAAATATAAATTCGATTACTTAGAAAACGAGTGGCACAGATCAATCTTTGCGGTTAATTTGAAAATATGACGGCAATACAAGGATATCAACGTAAATAAATAAATAAAAGCAAATAGATTTTTGGTTATAGCAAAAAAAGGAAAAACGAATTATGAGGAGAAAAGGAAAATGTTACCAGAAAAGATCAATCCATTAGTACGGACAAACTGCGGGGTCCACTTTCATCCACCAATGCTCTTTCGTTTCTCTCTACCTCGTATTTTCACCTCACGCGATATTTCAACGCGTGCGTTCTCCCTCCTTTGCTCCTTTCGTTGAGTGTTTCGCACTCGCTCCGACCCGAGACGCTGTTTTGTTTCTGACTACAATGCTGGAGCCAACTATACATTTGGTATTGTAATAAGAGTGGATCGTTAGATTCGTTTATTTATATATTTTTTTGTGACAAAAATCGTCATTCTTGACATCACCTCCATCATTTTTTATTCTTAATATACGGAAAATCAGTTACTTCATGACTTTTTGTAGAGAAGCCTCCACAAAAAATCAGTATGAAAATATAATCATTTTGTTTTGTTTTTAATAGAGAAAAAAAATAAGTGAAAATACAGAAAAGAGATAAAGATGAAGGAGGAGGACTTGTGTCGGAAAGGGAAACATACAATTTTATTTCGTGTTTATGTTGGGTCCAGAGGAAAGACTGTGCTCTCACAACGTTTTGAATCAAAATCTGAGGTTGCCAGCTCACCACCCACTTTGTGAATTTACCAACGTTTTGAATCAAAAGACTGTACACTAATGACTACAAAAAGTTTAAAAGTAAATAATATGTTCAATCAAAACGAACACCAAAACACTTATATAAGATATATATTGAAGCAGGATATTAATGTAACAAACCAAAACCAGTGAAACATGCAATAGTATATTTAACCTAAGCTTTTTACATTAGAACACGTTGTCCATATTTTTGAGTGGAATGCAATAACAAACATTCCAATAATGGTTTTCGTTGAACATGTTGTTTTCCTCAAGTGGAAACTACTGCTCTTCTCTCTCCATGTCCCATTATCTCTCTCTCTCCATGTCCCATTATCTCTCTCTCTCCATGTCCCATTATCTCTCTCTCACTATATTTATACACAAAACTCACATACAAAATTATTGGCATATAGAAGCTTGATTTGTTAGAGACGTGATATGTCTGTCTGTGATACATAACCATATCTCTATGTACAACATGTATGTATATATGCGTTTGTATGTCTAATAATAATTAAAAAGCCCACAGCCCACTTTACAGAGAGATACTCTGTCTCTTATATCTCTTTCCAAATAAAATAGGCCCACAAAACTATTTATTATTTCCAATCCCCCGTGAATTTCATTTTAGTAACAACAAAATGAAAATGTGTCCAAATAAAATAAAAAGTAATTATTTTAATTTCGGTTGATATTATTAGACCTTTTATACTCCCTCGATATGCGACATATATGATATGACAAAAATGTACTCAAAGACAGTTTTTTTTTTGTTGTTGTAAGAACAGTTGTTATTGAAAGCAAGTTTAAGTAAAGGTACAATTGATATCATAGGAGATCATTTCTACAATATATATAGACTCTTACTTGAAGTCATTTACAAATACATACTTTTACTTCTTGTTTCCATATAAAACAAATACAAATTACACTCCCACTAGCTACAACGATGTCACATGTGGATGTTAATATGCCTATTACATCAACCAAAGCATAAATAAAAATAATCAATGCCTATATCTACCTCAATCTTCTTGCCTATATGTTGACATAGTTTTGACGAGTAACAACAAATTAAATTTCTTAAAATATTTTTATTGAATTTCGTATTAAACGTGTCCTGGATTATTTTGAAAGTATGTCGTAAATTACATGAACAATTTCACTGGAGCTTAGTTTCCCGTAAATCTCTTGAGATTTTTTTCTAATTTGTTTGGTTCTGATTTTGGCTTGGTTAATATAAGTGTCCTTCAGTTAAAAAAAAACTAGAATGTTGACATGTAGAGAGCACCACGTATAATAGCTTCAGTTTGAATGCAAATAAAAACTGTGGATCTTCTTTGATAATGGGTAAATATCTTGAATACTATAATCATATGTCATTGCATAACATGAATAATAATATCAAATACAACGTTATTAATTATTTAGGAGATAAGGATATACAGCTAAGCTCATATCCAAAGGTTGAAGATATGTCTTATTCTTAAAAAATATAATCTTGGAATCGCAATCAAGTCCGAGATTAGCGAACGTGGAAAACATCGGACGGTACCGATAGAATCTCGATTTGTGAGGCTGTCAAATATTGATAGGCTTCCAACTATCCTTAAGTAGGATCCGTTTTAAATCTGCTTACGTGTTAGTTTATTATTCGTTCAATGTGGGGGCCATGTGAGCGAGCTGATAGTGTATACTCTCTCTAAGAAAATTATATAATAAATTAATATATTATTATTTAATATATAATTAATTAAATAATAAAAAAATTAAATAAAAAATTATTGGTTAGTCAAAAAGATAGAAATATATTTAATATATAAAGCTACATAGAATTGTAGAATGATATTTTAAAAAAATAAAATGAAAAATCAAAAGTAACATTTATTATAAAGTAGACGAAATAATTTTTTTTTGTTATCAACTGATATCTTCGAAAGTATTTTTGTAACCTTCATTAAATATAGCAGATAAGTTAGAACATATATATTATTTTTGTAAGAAAGTTATAATATATACTCTAACAAATCTAAATAAAATTATTTTTGAATTTAATTTTTTTATTCCAAAACATGTATAATTTTTTCATGATTGTATTTACTTTTTCATATTTTCTAGTTTGTATCTAATTTATAATAATTATTTTGTTATTGTGAAGGTAATTATATCTAAAACGGCCAGTTAATGTGAATGTATAAAGGGACAACTACATTCTTATCATTACCTACCTTTTAATTTCTCCAAAATATATCACTACAAAAAGTTTCTTTTTATTTCTGATGAATTTCCAGCCCAACCCGGCCAAATTCATTCATCAATTCTGTTTCATTAGCTGAAGGTTACTACTCTATGATGAAATATGTGTTTGTTCTTTTCTTGTCCAATTGCCTAATTCACATAACGCCAGACTAATTAAGTTTCTACATAATCATTGTATAATAAAGTACTAGATTAGCTAACTTTCTAATGACTGATTAGTGATAGCAAAGCCATTGAATGTAATTTGAAAACTAGGAACATACGTAGAGAACTTGTATGATGATGCTACATATATATGCTAACAAATAAAAACAGGAGGCAATGGAAAATAAATAATAAGTGAAGGGTAAATCACCGGATAGGTTGGGGACAAATTAAGACTTAGGGTTAAATTATTGAGAAGGAGGAAAAAAAAATATAAAGGAGACGACAAAAAAAAGGGACAAAGGGAAACACGTTAATGTACAAATATAGTAAGGAGTTGGAGCTTAGGTACGATATCCATACGTTTTGCGGTCCAAAGACTTTCCTTTTTTGTAAATCTTTTAAATTAACCCCACTTGGTTTCCAAACATCCTTCGACACCGACGACACATAAACACAATTTTATTTCCTTTAATTATGTTTTAATTTTTATCTCTTGTTTTAGTACTATTTGGAAACCACACCCAAATGTTAGTATGGTCCCATTTGCAATTATTCACGTTAGCTAATGGAGGGACCAACGAGTTATTCCGACTTTTCAAGTTTTCATCAATATGGGAATCATTTCCTTTTTCACTTTTTAATTTGCTTTTAATTTGTTTCGATGTTTCATACAAAATAACTAAATTACATGATGGATGATGGGTCAGGCCTTACTGAGGCATAGGTAAGGTATGCAGTATGATTCTTTCGTTTTAAGTCTTGAAGAAATATCTCATTACGGGTGGTTGGCGAAAAACATGTTAAACGACAAGTTTTAGAGACAATAAATTTCTGAATTTCACTAAAGTAGCATATTTTATATTTCTTTATAGAGGAACAAAAATTTGCATGTAAAATGATATGAAAAAACGGACGTGAAGAGACTTTAGTTTAATGGTAATTAATCTAATGATTACAAAAATTTTGCAGCCAAAAGAGTGTGAAAAAAAAATCAGATTTAACAATTTACCAGAGAAAAAAGAAGTGTGCAAATAGTTCTGCATTCATTGTATAGGTATCAAAAATATTGTATGCTTCGTGAAACATGTTAGTTATCTAATAATACTAAAAAAAATAGATCGAACGTGGTAAGTTTCACATCTGAGATTCGATTGTTTCTGTAGTGTTGTTTCGGTTCGATCCTCGAATTAGATTTGAATAAGTGTTGTACAAGTAACTAAGAACATAATGCTGTATATATTTTGAATGTTTCTGTAGCCAAGAAGTGGAGTGTTCATGATAAAGAGAAGGAAGACTTGCACGTGGTGAAACCTATCACCATTCACCACTGTGGATGAAGGTTACTCTCTAAACTCCATATTGCGTGAAACAGTCGAGTCTTTTTCAACCTATTGATCTCTTTTTTTCTTCCCTTCTATACAGCTCTAGAAATCCTTGTGGAGAATAGAGCCACATGGTTTCATGTGATAGATAAAGACTCGAAATAGGTTAGTATCCACTTATGTATTAATGGATGTTAACTTGCGAATATGTCGGTTTGGTTGGATGCTTATTGAGGGAATCCTTGTTGCTGCAGGTTGGGCTTGTTTCAGATTATGATTTATTGGATTTGGACTGGTAAATGGGCCAGCTAATACACTTGATTTCCTTTGTTTTCAAGATATTTTTTCCCCTTTGAAGTGGAGATATAAAGAAAGCTACTTGCTCACATGGTGGTATAAAGCCTGAAATTTCAATGTTATGATGATGACCTTTGTGTCTTATTCGTTAAGAGATAGCACGCTCAAATGTGAAATGAACAAAAAAGCTTTTCTCTCACCCCTGAAATGTTATTTGCTGCTTTTTTTTTTTGCTTATCTAAGAGGTAGTGGAAAGAACAAAAAAATGCCATGTTCCCTGAGGTTGACAGCACTTGGTAAGTATGTGGCCCTCTCTTTTCCTATTAACATTTTTGAACCTGAATGAGGTTAAAAACACTCAAAATTCTTATAATACTTTTTGTCCTCACTGTTCTCGTTTGCCTGGTTCACATTATCATCAGTAGTAGATAGTTCCCTCTACAATTTTATGTTAAATAATGTTACAATTTTATGTTATGTTCCTAGTATCTTGTGACCTTGTATGATCATATAGTAATATATTGATTCCGATACGAACATTTACTTAGCAAAACCAATGGGAAGCTTGTTGGAGATTTGATGACACCCAGCTCCAGTTGTTGTTGAGGAAAACACCAACCTCGAAGATGCTGTGAAGTTATTGTCTTACCTTTTATCTTTAGTGCCGTCCTGGTAGATTCTGCTGCAAAATTTGTAAGGGAGAAAATAGCTTGTAGAGAAGAAATCAACAATGATCCAATACCCGGAGAATAAGCGTGATAAACCAAGTATATATATAATTCACATTGTACCTCGTATTAGAATTATATAGACATGAACATGTATAACAATAGTTCGGCATCTAAGTGAAGCCTATAGTAAACTCTAGAAGCATCAAAGATCCCATCGCAGCTTTTGTTTAACTCTGGTAAGTGGTAAGTACACTCCTTACTTTCTTTATTTTTTTTCTGCAGAATCAGCTTCTCATTTGTTTGATGGGTTAGGTTATCAGATGCTTTGGGTACTTGATTCACATCCAATTAGGCTTTAGAAAAGTGATTTTTATAAAAATATTTAACTATTTTCTACATTTGATTAACCACCAAAGTAACAACCGTTTAATGTTTAATTGATTGTTGGTTCAACCAAGTTTCGTCCGTACAATCGTATATGTGATTATTCGTTTTCAGTTGCGCAACATTTTCGAAGTTTAGAATTTTATCTTTTACTTGATAGCTGTAGATTTAGTTATGATTAAGAGTTTCATAATGTGCCCAATTAATTACAGAAAGAATATAATAGGTTGCAAAACAAAAAGAGTTAGTTGCAAGGTCATGCTCATCATTTGCTGTCCAAGGAAACCGCAAAATAATCAAGCTTTTGTTGTGGCTATCTTATTAAAAGACAAAAACTCTTAGCATAAAAAAATAAAAAGACAAAAACACCGTTGGATCTGAATTTTCACTGATTATAGAAGACAACCTAATAATGAAAAAAGATTATGAACTAGAAAGTTGGTAAGGTTTCACGTCTTGGCTCTCATAGAGAAAGAAAAACACACGTTCCTGGTCAGTCTTTTCATAACAAGACCATTAACAAGAAATGAGCAAGTTTTTGAAATGAGTTTTTTTTTTTTGCTGTCTTCACCCCACAAAAACAAAAGATTATGAAAAAATAAAGAACCCAAAATGACTTTAGTAGTTACGATAATGGAGATAGACATAGCTTTAGTTGTTAAGATCAGACAAGTTACAAGAAGACCCACTTACCATATTTGTTTTGTAGGACACTCTTTGTCTGCTCCTTCTCTCAACTCCAAACACTCACTTCTATTTCCTAAGTCTCCTGCTTCTGCTTGCTATTCACTCGCCGCCGTGTTTCCATCCGCATTTTTTACCTATATTATCCTCCAACTAATACTAAACTGTAATTAACTCTGTATAAACTAAACTGAATTTTAATTTGTTCATTCTATATCAGAGGAAACTAACGATCAAGATGAATCAAATAAACATTACGAGAGAAGAATTTTATAAGTGTATATACTTGAAGATTTTTTGTTTAATATCAAGATGAATCAAAATAAACATTAATATAGAATTTTAAAAAGAAAAAGAGAAGATGGTTCAATTTGTTTAATATAATCCCAAACATGCAACACTTTGATTCTAAGTACGATAAAATTGAAGTTTTAGAAAGAGTGAATGAAAACTATTTATGGAAAAAATATCATTACACTTAGTACTAGTAATCACAAGCTCAGGGTGGAGGTGCATGTTAGCAACCCCCGGCGCATCATAAAGATAAAACATTCTCTAAACCTTCCTTTGATTTGCTTCTACAACGTTTTTTTCTTGGTGGGATGGAGAAAGATCTTAATCGTCATCAGAAGTTTCCGGGTCGGGTAATTTGTTCAAATCGACCGCTTCCCATGACCCGTTACACCTCTTAAACCCTTCTTTACTACTACACTCGTTGTGAACATCATGAAGACGATAATCACTATGATTAAGACTATGATCATCATGATGATCCACGTACTCATGACTTCCACGTTGTTGTTGTTGTTGATGATGATGATGATGATGATGATGATGGTGATGATGATGATTCCCTCCCGCCGCTTCTAACGCATCCACCTGAGCACCAACCTCAGCCGCTTTTCTCCTTATATACGCCGCCGACATATCCCCACCACCGTTTCCTCCCTCCACCGTAACGCCGGCTAAAAGCTCCGGGAAGTTAAGCCGAGCGGAAGGACCTCGGAGATAGAACACCGCCGTGTCATAAGCTCTAGCCGCCGCCTCAGGAGTAGAGTAAGAGCCAAGCCATATCCTTGACCGTTTGTTAGGCTCTCTAATCTCCGCTACCCACTTCCCCCACTTCCTCATCCTTATCCCTTTATAAGGCTTCTCTCTCTTCCTCGTCGCCGCCGCCGCCGACGCAACCGTCGAAGTAGGAACAACACCAGCCGCCACTTCCCTCGCTGTCTCCATATGGGTTTCCACCGGAGAGTCCAAAAAAGCCACGTAAGAATCAACTTTTCCCTCCGATCTAAAGACTTGTAATGAGCAGAAAAGGTTTAAGAGTAGAAGAAGGAGATGTGAGTTTGACGGCGAAGCGATTACATGCGGAGGGAGCTTTGATGAACACGTGGGCCAAGAAGAGTAGAGGAACACGAAACCGCAAAGGAGAAGTTGAAAAGATCACCGACACTTAACTCTTAATTAGCTTTCGAATATATATTTTCATTTTTCCTTTTTTTTCGTTTTTCTCTTATACTATTTTCTAAGACAGAGACAACAATCTCATCTTCCCTGACAATATATATACACATATAGATAAAATAGTATTTATTACTCTCTTGTCTTTATTGTTTGGACGGAATTAAAAATATTTGTGTGTTAATTTAATACGCTCATGCACCTTGTTTTAATAAAGCTCGTCGGCTCTTTTCATTGGATGTTTATAAAAAAATTATTTCCATAGCGTTACTATGCAACTAAAGGATTTGAAGTAAATTAAGATTAAACATACGTCTAGTTTCTTATTACTTTGCCTAATCGATAAAATATAATCGGCACGCACAATTGTGATATATAGATGTATTTAATTTGAAGTCACAATTTACATATGCTATATAGCGTGAAACTCTGGTTTAATTAACAACATAAATTTCAATTTCTCGCTTTAAAATAAAACATGCTTAATCGTCGATTATGTCAAAATTTCCAAGTGTAAATCCATGATATACCGATCTCGTTTCATGATAGATGCATGTTTCACCTGCATTTTTTTACGTTGATCTTTTGAACATGTGTGAATATGTTCAGTTTCTCAGCGACAATTAAATTGTTTTAAACTTCTCTCGTCAACAACTTTTATTTTTTTAAAGACCATCTTCACTACTCTTTTATTTTGAGGGAAAAAACATTCTTTAGTTATATACTTCCTCTGAATTTAAAAGATTGGTGTTTAGAATTTAAACACATTAATAAAACTTAAATACATACTTTGACTTATTAGCTTTTGTTACTTCTATTTGTTTAGTATCTAAAAATGTTCAACAATTATGTTTTATGATTTACCAAAATTATTAATATTTTCAGAATATAGTTGTATGTTTATATAAATAGTTTGATATTATTTTAGAAACTAAATTTTATGTATATAATAAAAACATAGTTAAAATAGGTAAAATTTGTAAGTGTTTAAAATAATATTAATAAATAATATACTTAAAATGTTTTCTTAATAGGAAAATGAAAGAAATCATTATAATAAAATATAAACTTATTTTAAATTTATTTA
This sequence comes from Sinapis alba, assembly GCA_012274485.2. NCBI lineage: Eukaryota > Viridiplantae > Streptophyta > Magnoliopsida > Brassicales > Brassicaceae > Sinapis > Sinapis alba. The sequence continues at coordinate 45,336 of MU105805.1, read as the reverse complement.
TTTATAAAAAAAGATATTAACCATTAGAAATGTTCTAACAAACTTTAAGTTATACTGGACTATGTAGTTGATATGGTCAATAAGTTGAAAAACCCTTAACCAAAAGAATAAAGTGAAAATACAAGTAAACAGATGATATTTATGATTGCATGTAATAGGAATAGTATTGACGCAGGGAAGTGGATCGTTGTTGTGGAATTTGGGAAACAATAATAAATGGGTTTATTATTTTAAATTTGTATAGGTTTTAAAATTCTACAATATATTCAAGCATTAGCACGATTATTTTACCTTATTTTATTGATTTGTTGCACTAAAACATTAAATAGGGAAGGGGACGGTAACGACACGCGTGTCTCCTTCTGTTCTGGGGACAAGTTAGTGGGATTTCTGAGGTGCTTTGTTTTTGTTTTTTTTTGTTTTTTACATCTTACTATTAATNTTTACCTTATTTTATTGATTTGTTGCACTAAAACATTAAATAGGGAAGGGGACGGTAACGACACGCGTGTCTCCTTCTGTTCTGGGGACAAGTTAGTGGGATTTCTGAGGTGCTTTGTTTTTGTTTTTTTTTGTTTTTTACATCTTACTATTAATTGTTTTCTTATTTTTAACTTCAGTATTTATGTAAAATATAGTAAGATTTTTCATAGGATTTACTTACAATTGTAAATAAGAAAAATGAATTTTCTATAATAGTTATAGATGTAATAGTCAATTTCTACCACTCACACATCCTTGCGTTTTTTTTTATTGAAAAAAGGTTAACACACATCCTTGTTTTATTGTCTTCTTTTTCAACTTTTGAAATTGTGGTTGTGATTAAATAGCCAAACTTCATGTGGTTCGGTGATCCAACCTTAAAGCGTTAATTAGCTCAACTGAAAGTGTCGCAATCCGAATTCCAATTGTGAGCATTATCTAAATAATGCAAACAACAAATGTCATTAGTCACACTAAACTCTACAAATTTTTGTTGTAAGAATAGAATATTTTAAACATCTAAATAAAAAAAGGTTTAAGTCGGTGGTCGGTGGACATTGTATGGCGTTTGGAAATAGACGTTCCATCCCCGCAATAGCGAGCGATATACTTTGTTATAGTATAATATTGCTCTTCTAAATATCTTTATTTTGCGATGGATTCAAGGCCACAACTATAGCTGAGAGTCCATCTTTTACACTTCACCAGATATTTGAAATGGAAACTAATTATTTTGGAGACAGTGAAAGTGCCTTTGGAGTGTAATGCTCGAGCCACACCACACATCAACAATAGTTAATATTTATGCCTGAACATTATAGCATCAAACTAATCAAAAATATTCTACACTCAGTTTCATATTTTTGAAAACTTGAATGCGTTGCAGATCGGCTGTTCTATTGGAACCATTTTTTATCATCAAAGATTATTACTTTTAAATCGGAGATTCTGTAAACAGGTTGATTTTTTCTTTCTCAATTTTAGTATTTTACAGCAAATTGTCCTCTGCGTATATCGTAATTCTTTAGTCAATAAGGTAGCAAAAGCGTTTTCAAGTGTGAGTATGTCATAAATAGCTTTGATTGTTGTCCAGAAAATCCAATAATAAGAAAGTAATTCATGCGGATTTTTTCCAGTAAAAGACGTACGCGTAGGTCCATATAGTACGTAAATATTATGTGACCGACACTGAGGTCGTGACAAACGCAAATCATAATGGTTTTAGTTTGGATATAAAGCCATTATCTACACCACAAGAACATATATACCTGTGCTAGTATTATTCCATAACCGTGTCCAAAAGCATTTTACAACAAAACATTTTTAGTAGAAAATTATTAGTTTAACAGAAAGTTTCGGATATTTCATGTATATACATAACCCTTTTTATATATACACATAACCTTTTACAATCTAAATGACAACAAAACTTCAATTGCGATCGGATAAGCTTATGAACTATTCTTGTATATATACTTCACTTCTTCCTTTACTTATAGTTGTCTAGGACCACCTTTTAACATATTATATGTTTTCTGATTTATTCTTCCTTCTGGCTCAAACTGAAGTTTTTGTTTTATACAAATTGATATTATATTATGTATTTATTGAGATTCTTATTGTATTTTACTTTACTTCTGTATAACTGATTTATATTTGTGACTAGCATAGACATGGTTCGGCCAAAAAGTAGATAAACAACATTACAAAGTGTATTCTCACTCCACTCGTTAGGTTTTACACAATTTACATACTTCTATGTAGCATGTTTTATAATCTGCCACTTATAATTGTTTATTGCCGAAAAAGAGATGATGTATTATATCTGATGACTCTTTTGGCATCTTCTTTCTTACTTTTCTCTCGTTTCTTACGTTTTTATTGATTTATAATTCTCCTATTTTTAAGGACCAATCATATCTTATACAACACACTGAGTTTAACATTTTTGTGTTTTGATTAGTTTTGTTAATTATAAATGCGGATTTATAGCTATATTATACTACATCCGACTACTGCAAAGATTCATTCAATAATATATTACACCAAAATATATTACTCATAGCTCGAATACAAAAACGATTTACATAACAATTTATTTTTTACTAAATAGAATAATAGTATAAATAAAGTCCAGGCTTGAGAATTGCCTTTAACTGCTCAAAGTCATCTGGATTTAACCCTTATCCTTGTTACACTAAAATGCTAATGTCTTCATCTACAATATTTACTAAGATTATGACATTTCTTAGTTTAATCAAATCGACATCAAATTATCATTTTCTTTTAGTTTGGATGGTAGTGAATAGTCAACATTTGCTTTCATATCATACTTCTTGCTAGAATCAAGCGTATTTTCTTATATAATAATGCAATGGGATTAGCTGTGAACTGGTTGGCTCATGAACATGCCAGTTATCCAAAATTCAAAACTTTATGTAATCTTTTGGGAGGACATACAACAGAAGCAAACCCTCGAGAATGGACCACAAACATATATAGTTTACCGTACCTTATTGATCTTTCACAATTCGTCGTATTAAACCATGATAATTTCGTTATGGACGTAGACAGCGGATCCATAAATTCACAACGATGTATTTAGAAGTTAAAAGGACAGACACGTCTTTTCTCTCAATTTGGATTCATTTTATGTGTGGAACCTATATAGTATATACACACATGTATGCTTAAGCAATTTGCCTCGATTTTCTAGATGAACAAATGATCATAGTGATAATTTATTTGATGAAACGAGATGTTATTATAACCCTAAAAGCTTGCAAGTATTTCCAAAATTTATTTACGTGGTTAAAATATATACTCCTTCCGTTTCGCAAAGAGTGTCATTTTGAGGTTTTATTTTTGTTTCACAAAGAGTGTCGTTTTATATTTCCAATGTAATTTATTGATGTTTTTAGCTCAATATTTATTACAAATTACATTGATTTTATAAATATTTTTATTTTTCTAAAATACTACTCCCTCCGTTTCATATTATTTGTCGTTGTAGGGAAAAATTTTCGTTTCAAAATAAGTGTCGTTTTAGAGTTTCAATGCAATGCAAAATTTATTAATAAGATTCATAGGTAATTGTGTTTTTATTTTTCTATTGGTTGAAATATGGTTAGGTGTATAGGTAATTGTGTTTTTATTTTGGAAATATACAAAATCATATGTTTTCTTAATATGTGTTAATAAACTCAGAACGACAAGTAATATGAAACGGATGGAGTATTGGTTAAACAACTATCACTATTAAAAACATTAATGCATTCCAATCATTTTCTTAATTAGTGTGCAAATGGTCAAAATGACATTCTTTGTGAAATAGAGGGAGTATAATTTAAATCTGATCAGTTTTATTATATAGATATGAGTCGGTCGCAAAATACGTTAATGCGTAGAAAAAGCGAAATCTTTACAATTACATACACTGTTCCTAGTGGTTCTCTACAATGATCGTTATCATTGTTAATTAGTATGCATTTTTAGTTATAGTACTAGAGAGTAATATTGCAATGATGTAATCAGAATGTAGAAACGAAAAGTCGATTTATGTACAGTCCGTTCTTTGAGAAGATGTAACTGTAATAATTGTGCGTGCCTTAAAGGTCAAAGGACACATGTGAAAATTAATAAGACTCGCGAGGTGCCCAGGGAGGTGTGTGTAGCTCTGCATTTGTCAAGATCGTAGGTAAAGTACATTTATATTGTCCAAAATCTCTTTATTCGGCGTTTCACTACTTGACTTATTACATGCGACAACATAACTGCATTATTGAAATTCAATTATTGACTTGTTTATACACCTGCATTGTATTTCTATGAATATAAAATTCCATACCTTGATTTTTTTAAAACAAGTTTATCTTTATGTCCCTTCTGAAACATATGATAAAATAAGATTGTCTTTCTGCTAATTACGATAGTGCAAGATCATATTTGATCCCACTCGATTTTTTACATTTTTGAAAAAGTTAGTTTTAGTTTGGTTTCTATAAACTCAACGCTCTATAGTCAATGATCATGTCTAGTCGATAATATATCTGAAAATTAGCTGTGGATTGTTTCATAAAACTGCATAACAAATCAGTTTTGTTGCTAGTAAATATCAATACTTGTATTAGTTGATACTATTTCCATATCAAAATTATTTAGTGGTTATTAATTACTCTCTCCGTTTAATATTACTTGTCGTTCTAGGTTTATTCACAGATATTAAGAAAACATATAATTTTGTATATTTTCAAAATAAAAACACAATTACTTATACACCTAACCATATTTCAACCAATAAAAAAATAAAAACATAATTACCTATAAATCTTATTAATAAATTTTGCATTGAAACTCTAAAACGACACTTATTTTGAAACGAAAATTTTTCCCGACAACGTGAAATTCACGGAGGGAGTATTATTAACTACTTCTACAATCTTGGACAAATCTATTATACATGTTGGGCCAATAATAACAAACGGAAAGAGTTAATAGGCCTATCATGGATCAACAGAAAAGTATTCATATTATATGAGTTGAAAGTATTTGCATATCAATACTATTTAATGATTATATAGGTTAATACTTATGAGCCAGCTCTACAATCTTGGATATAAATCTATTATACATGTTGGCCCAATATGAACAACCTGAGAATGTTAGTAGGCCCATCATGGGTAATATTTTCTCTACTGATACCTTTGATAACAAATCTGGCCCAGTCAAAGATTAAAGGGTGTGTTTTAGTTACAGATTTAGACCTATAATGAGGCTGGAATTATAGATCTTAAAAAAAAAAAAAAAAATCATGTGTAGCAGTAGCATGGCATTTAGCTTAATACTCTGTATTACTGTTGTTATTGTATTATTATCCGAATTCAAAATTGGATTAACTGTAGTCGTTATTTTTATTTTATTTTTATAAATTTACTCTTTTGAACATGTGGTCTACCAAATCCAAACCCAGACTAAAGACTTGAGGAGCATTGGTGGCGCAGAGTTGTCATGTTGATGCTTTGTGTGCAAGTGAAAACGAACAGATATCGATCTCTAAACTCCCCCACCAAACCGGTTTAGTCATGCCTTCAGACACACTCAAACAAACCGAGATCAATCTCTAAACCATGGTTCGTATGTCATTATCATGGGCCTTTCTCAACGGCCCATTTAAAAAACCGTAATCAATCATTTTGGTTAGTCTTTTTTTTCCAAACTCGTATATATTCCTCAGTAATGACTTTTTAATGGGTCATTAATTACAACCATATATATTCGTGAAAAAACAAAACACATTAAAAGTAGCATTTAATAATGTTTTAAAAACCAGAAATATCATAAACAGACCCTAAAATTACTCAATTAGGGAGTAATTGAAAGTTATAACGACCCAGTAAGAAGAAAACACGTGTCCATCGTTGTCGTTTTCCTCTGTTTTCCTTGAGAGTTTTTTCTTCGATGGCGTTGCATCGAAGCATATCAGATGGTGGGGGAGCAAGAAAGCGATAATCGAACTGATTAAAGTCTCGTGAGCTTTAAGTAATCTTTTGTTGCTTAATCAGATCACAGCTGATAAGGAAGAAGAAGCTAAGCTGAAGAAGAAGAAGAAAGAAAGAAGTCAACGACGACAATGAAGCTCTCTGCTTTGCATCAGAGCTACTTAAACCGCCGTAACAACAACAGCTTCAGATCTCCGGTAGATTCCTCCGTCGACGGCTCCGTGAAGTCTTCACTCGCCGCGTTCTGGCTCCTCCTCCACTGCCTCTGCTGCTTGATAAGCTTACTCCTCGGCTTCAGATTCTCCAGATTAGTCTTCTTCTTCTTCCTCGTCTCCACTCCTCCCTCCTCCACTCCCTTCCGTCCCGACTTACCTCACACCGATCCCTCCTCCAACGCGACGACGGAGGAGGTGAAGAGCTCGCGTGTCGTCGTGGGGAGACACGGGATCTTGATCCGTCCCTGGCCGCATCCGGATCCCGTGGAGGTGATGAAAGCGCATCGGATCATCGAGAGGGTGCAGAAGGAGCAGAAGGCGGTGTTCGGCGGCGGCAGCAGCAAGACGGTGATTGCCGTGACGCCGACTTACGTCAGGACTTTCCAGGCGTTGCATTTGAACGGTGTGATGCATTCGTTGATGCTTGTGCCTTACGATGTCGTTTGGATCGTGGTGGAAGCTGGTGGGGCGAGTAATGAGACGGCTTTGATTATTGCTAAGTCGGGGCTTAGGACGATTCACGTTGGGTTTAACCAGAGGATGCCTAATACTTGGGAGGATCGTAGTAAAGTTGAGGTCTTGATGAGACTTCAAGCTTTAAGGCAAGTCTTGTTTGATTCGGGTTTCATATCGTCTGTCTGAAATCTTGGAACTTTAGTACATTTATACTTGGTCGAGAGAGTTATATTAGAGTTATATTAGTAAAACAGTTATATCCGGTCGAGAGGGTTATATTAATTAAGAGTTTAGGGTGTTTTGGATCTTGACTTTAATATCATGTTAGCTGATGATGTTTGTTAGAGCTTCTAACTTAACCAATTGATGATAAGTGGATTGACGCTAACTCTTTATATTATGTGGGATATAATATTCATAATACTTTCTTGTTTTGATTTTGTTTAGAGCTGAAAAGTGATGATCTTGTTTGTTGTTAATGTGATCAGAGTTGTGAAGGAAGAGAAGCTTGATGGGGTTGTGATGTTTGCGGATGATAGTAACATGCATAGTATGGAGTTCTTTGATGAGATTCAGAATGTCAAGTGGTTTGGTGCTGTTTCCGTTGGAATATTGGCGCATTCAGGGAATGCTGAAGAGATGGTTATGATGTCGATGGACAACAAGAGAAAGGAGATGGTGGAAGAAGAGAGCTCTTCGTTACCAGTACAAGGTCCTGCGTGTAACGCAACCGATAAGTTGATTGGTTGGCATGTTTTCAATACATTGCCTTATGCCGGGAAGAGTGCGGTTTATATAGACGATGTTGCTGCGGTTTTGCCTCAGAAGCTAGAGTGGTGTGGGTTTGTGTTGAACTCGAGGATGCTTTGGGATGAAGCTGAGAATAAGCCAGAGTGGGTTAAGGAGTTTGGTTTGTTGAATGAGAACGAAGGTGTGGAGAGTCCTTTGTCTCTGTTGAATGATGCTTCGATGGTGGAGCCTCTTGGAAGCTGTGGAAGACAGGTTCTGCTGTGGTGGCTTCGTGTTGAAGCACGTGCTGATAGCAAGTTCCCTCCCGGGTATGCCTTTTTTTTTTGCTCAAGATATTAACTAATTAGATGTATTGGTATCAAGTTTTTTAATCATTTTGATGTTTGATTATGTTTCTCTTGTTTCAAATGAGTGCAGATGGATAATTGATCCTCCGTTAGAAATCACAGTGGCGGCAAAACGAAGTCCATGGCCAGATGTTCCTCCTGAGCCACCTACTAAAAAGAAAGATCAAATGCAATTATCCCAAAGCAACAATGTGATGGTGATACCAAAGCAGCACCAGCAGCAACAGCAACAGCAACGTTCTAGCAAAGTCCGGAAACCGAAACGCAGAAGCAAGAGAAATAAACACGAAGCTAAACCAACTGATACGACAACACAAGTTTCTTCTTCCACTAAACATCATCAAGAAAGAAACTGAGGAAGAAGAAAGATCCTCTTTCTACTATTTTATTATCATTCATTTGTTGCCAAAGTTTTTCTTAGAGAAATGTCAGAGATCATCTTATTCTCCTCCAGATACCGCAAATATTAAGAATCAAACGGAGAGGAAGCAAGAACCGGGAAACTTAGATCTATGATGATGGAGCTCCCACAGCAAAAGGGTATACGGGTTTTTCGGGGAATGATGATCATTCGTTTATTTTCACTGTCTTTTCTTTTTTGGGTTTTTATAAAAACTTTATCTGTATTGGTAACAAAGGATTTGTTTCTTTTAATGTTCTTGAGGTGACAACAGGCTTAAGAAACAAAAACTTTGGGTTGTATAGTTTTTAATTTGTAAGCATATTTCTCAATCCATTTCTATTTCTCAATCCATTTCTGTTTTACAAGTTCAAAGCCTCAATTTACCTTATATTTCTTATACAAATCCATTTAATTTTAGGCTATCATTATCTCCGGTCTTTTAACCGGGGTTATTAATTTCGGATAAGAAATATAAGAGTTGTTTTTTAGCCAAAAAATGTAAAAAATAAAAATGTCAAATCATGAGTTAAAAATCTCGATTTAGAGATCAATTAATAATATCCTTACATGTTATCATATAAATGAAATGACACTTTTTATTATTATTCACAAGGAAATAATACATGTATTATATATTTTTAAAGAAATGTTGAAGATGAAGACATTGGAAAAGATACCTTCGGGAAAAAGAATTGTAAAGAAAGTAAATACAAAGCAGAATCTTTATTTTTGTGAAAGTAATAAGAGAATTGAAAGTTGAGACAAAGACTGCAAACAGATTCATAACTGAAATAATGGAGGATTGGGCGGTTTTGTCAGAACATCACATGTCTTCTTTAACCACTTTTCCCCCACTTTATTAGATTTTTTTCTTAGTACACTGCGGTCATAGCCTATAGGTATGTACTTTAACTCTATAAAAAGGATTGAATTAGGGTTTTTTATTATGTCTTTTCACCATCTATTTTCTTCGGATTAGGTTAATTTAGATGATTTTTTTTGCTTCACTTCTTTAACTATTTAGTTATAGAGAGGAAACACAAGATGTTAAACCCATTAGTGAACCAAAATTTAAGCAGGTGACTAGAGTAAACCAAACATATCTAATATGAATTTTGGCTTTACTACTTAATATGGGGTAATCAAACCTAATATCAGTGAAATTAACCAAAAAATATCCTATTTAATTTGTGTTTATACTTTTAGTTAAATCAAACTTTATATTATGCGATTTTTAACATTATTTGTAACAGTATTAGTGAGGTTTATTAAACTAAAACCAAACAGTCGGTGAAACTCCCATGCTTCGTAGCTTAGCTGCCCATACAAAATGATATCAAAACCAAACAGAATAATAAAACAGAAACGGTCACCTCTAGTTGTACCATGTCAGAAACACGAGCGAGGCACTTGTGTTTCTTAAACCTTATCAAAAGCCACCAATTCGGATTGAAACTTGGTTAAAGACACCTCTTTGCCTCCCATTTCCTCCAATCACCATTTTTCTTGTAGATAAATGTTTAAATAAAATATACTCGTATCAAATGCAACGATCAGGATGGGACACCGCCTCGTGACAACAGGATCTGCCGTGAAATGGGAACATCACGTCCACCCATTCATTCAAGATTCTTCTACATGAATCTTCAACATTTTGATAATATATCTATTGAAGATACAACAGAGAGCTCTATATATAGATATTATTATATCATCAACTATCAAAAGAGACCACACTTAATAGACGTCACAAACTATAAAAATCAGACTACACTTTTTGAACCACAATGTAAATAGAGAAATAATTTTCTCACACAATATTTTTCGTTTTGATAAAAATAGAATATTTTCCACTGACCAGAAAAAAATAAATAATATATAGAATGTAAATATATTCTCTTTCTAAAAGTGATCATGTTATTTCTATATATCTTTAAGCAAATTTTCTAGATAGGTTTTCCCAAACCTAATTAAACTTTTTCTAGGTGGTTGCGACTCTTCCTAGGATTCATTGCATTGTAGCTTCGTTCGTCTCATATAAGATTCTTGGAAATTGATGTAACGTAGATTAAAAAATTTTCAGACATCCATATCTATTTATACGGCTCTCAAACCATAATGGTCACTACATCTTACTAAATACGGAGTATTTAACAATTAATTGGTCTACTCTAGCTAGACCCTTACAGACATAGGCACACTGATATTATACTCCATCCAATTTTTTTTCTTTCATCCAAATATTTGGTTCGACGTAAGAATTAATCACCCGAGAAAGATGCAGCTGTTTCGTAAAAAAAGTTTATCCTCAAGTGACATCATGCTGCTTCGAATTACTGGAAGATTAAATGGTATTCATGTTCCCATGTGTTCGGAACTGAAAAGCTCACTATTTGCGACTCTGATATTTGGTCGGTAGCCAAAAAAACTGACGCGGTTAGAAGCGAATTTTTTGTTTCACTATATGCTAATGACGTTATAAAGTCAAAAATAAACCGCTTCAAAAGATGGTTCTAACCCCTTGAAAAATAAATGCTTTATATATATCATTATCTTCTACTATATGGTAGCTATTTACGTCAAACAAATATAATAAATTGTGTTATTATTGTACCCAAAAATGGTCTGTTATTATACTGAGACGAAAGGAAAATTACATATACGAGATAATTCCATATGAAAGGAATAGTAAACTCTTTTAATTACAGACGAATGGTTTGAACCCCGCCCTTAGATCTTTGAGTTTGAATTGAATTCAAGCATAGCACGATACTATGATGTTTTATTTGAGTAAAAATAGAATATTTTAAGCTCAGTGAATAGTATTTCTCTTCTGCTTTTTTATACTATCCGAATAAAAATAGTTATTTTGAAAATATTTTTTTTTTGTTTCTAAAATCAAACATAAATATCTTTCGGTCTATTATATAACTAGGAATTACAAGTGATTTATATTAAAATCAAATCATTTCATATTTCAGAGTCAATATATCTTCCATTTTAGTGGAAACTGAATATATTATATATTGAATATTTAATTTCATTCATATTTCGGCCAAAAAATCCATTTGAAACGTCCACTATCTTGCACGCCCATTATTACTTTTTATTATAATACCAAGTTGAAATATTAAAATACCAAAACTTGGGTTATAAATAGTTCCACATTCTTATCCCACCAAGAATCAAGCCATACCAACTATCAAAACTACAAAACCCAAACAAACAAACATACAATATGGCTTCATCAACAAAAATCCTCTCTTTACTTCTCTTATACGTCTTCGTTTCATTAGCCTCCTGTGATGAGTCCATCATCAATGACAACCATCTCAATCTTCCATCTGACGGGTCGTGGAGAACCGATGAAGAAGTGAGGTCCATCTACTTACAATGGTCCATGGAACACGGGAAAACTAACAACAACAACAACAATGGTATCATCAACCAACAAGACGAAAGATTCAATATATTCAAAGACAACCTAAGATTCATAGATTTGCACAACGAGAACAACAAGAACGCTACTTACAAGCTTGGTCTCACCATATTCGCTGATCTCACTAACGATGAGTACCGGAGTTTATACCTAGGGGCAAGAACCGAGCCTGCTCGCCGCATGGCTAAGGCCAAGAACGTTAACCGGAAATACTCAGCCGCAGTAAACAAGGAGGTGTTGCCGGAGACGGTTGATTGGAGACGGAAAGGAGCCGTTAATGCCATTAAGAATCAAGGATCTTGCGGTAACTACTAATTCTGCTTTTTTACTTCTTTTTAGTCTAAGCTAAGATACTATGAACTAAATAATTTAACATCTATTTTATTTACACACGCTTAACATGTAAATTTATATAGGGATCCATATTAGATTGTAGAAAATTAATCTTCATCTAAGAGTTTTTATGATTAAAATATGTATATACAAAGTAACTTTATATTCAATATTTTGACCATATATAGCTATAATATTTTTTTATTCGGTCAAGTATATACATGGTAGATGAATATTTATGTCAGGAAATCAAAAATAAACATTGTTTTTTATTGTAGGTGTCAACTTTCTGTTTTAGTAGTAAACTTCCATGTCAATATCTACTTACTAACTTTGATTTATATATCAAAAACGTATTTAATTTTCTAGCTTTTGTGTTACATTTACAAATGTTATTGTTTCATCTAAAACTAGAACACTGATTTACCACGTAAGACATGAATGTTAACGTTTGTGTGTTGTGTTTTTTGATCGGAAACAGGAAGTTGTTGGGCTTTTTCCACAGCTGCAGCAGTAGAAGGTATAAACAAGATCGTAACAGGAGAACTCATATCTTTGTCCGAACAAGAACTTGTCGACTGCGACAGATCCTACAACCAAGGCTGTAACGGAGGTCTAATGGATTACGCTTTTCAATTCATCATGAAAAATGGTGGTTTAAACACCGAGCAAGATTATCCTTACCATGGATCCAATGGCAAATGCAACTCTTTACTTGTAAGAAAAAGAAAAAAAACAGAGTAAACAGAGCAACACTGTTTTTTTTTTTTCATTGTAAGGAACAACAAAAAATCTGATTCTTTCGTGTTTGCAGAAGAATTCAAGAGTTGTAACAATCGATGGATACGAAGATGTTCCTACTGAAGATGAAACCGCGTTGAAGAGAGCAGTTTCATACCAGCCTGTTAGTGTTGCTATTGAAGCTGGTGGAAGAGTTTTCCAACATTATCAATCTGTAAGCAAACCGATCTTAAACTTTGGAGAGGGGTTTATTTCAAACCGGGTTTTGGATTTTTAATAACCGGTTTGGTTTATCTTGGCAGGGGATCTTCACTGGAAAGTGTGGTACAGATATGGATCACGCTGTGGTGGCTGTTGGTTATGGGTCAGAGAATGGCGTTGACTATTGGATTGTAAGGAACTCTTGGGGTCAACGTTGGGGAGAGGATGGTTACATTAGGATGGAGAGAAACTTGGCGTCTTCGAAATCCGGTAAGTGTGGGATTGCGATTGAAGCTTCGTATCCGGTTAAGTACAGCCCAAACCCGGTTCGTGGAACCAGCAGTGTTTGAAGTTAACTAAAAAGAAACTCAATAATCAAATTGGGACTGTTATGATTGAATTTAATCTTATATTATTGTTTGTCTGTAAATTATTCCAAAAACAGAAGATTCACTATAGGGATTTAATCTGTATAAATCCCTATGTTGATCAATATCATTTCTCAATAGCATTGGTTTCACTAGCACAAAGATGTAACATGATACAGAGAGTTCAGTTAACAGATTAGATAGCCAAGACAAAGATGTTATAAAGGGAGAAAAGCATCTGTCTAAAGCCAAGACAGGAAACATGGATGCAAAATCAAAAAGAAAATGTATTTAGAAACAATGAAACTAAGCATTCATGATAAGCTGTTTATTCATTCACAACATATTTGAACATTCATAAGAACAAGCTTACTTCCTCTTCCAGAGTCAATCTCTGGTCTCCACTGATGGAACAATCCTTATTGGATTATTAATGTTATAATGGAAATTTGTGGAAAACACACACACACTCGAACGTAAAGGTTTTTATACACTGAAAACAAGTTAGCAATGAGATCAAATAAAAAAACATTAATTAGTAATTCATGTAGTGAAACGAAGGAGACTTAACAACAGAGGAGTTAGGAGCGAATCTTTCAAGAACAGCCAATGATTCCTTCATGGTTGGTCTCTTTTGAGGAATTGAAGACGCGCAGTTATAGCCTAACTTCAAACAACCGAGGAGAAAGTCTTCTTTGCCATGCAACTCGCCACGGATCATCACGTCGACCATTCTCAGTGCATGGTGCCCGTCCTCTACCGTCAGTCCGGTTCCAAGCCCAACCTCTTCAGCTGAAACGATCTTCCCCGTGAGAAGCTCAAGGAAGATCATTCCAAAGCTGAAAACGTCCCATTTTGGGCTCGGTTTTAGGCTCCGGAAAGACTCTGGTGCACAGTAAGGTGACAACGGGCCCAAAGAGCTTGGGCTAGGGCTTGGGGTTGGGCCCATGGACGAGAAGTCCCGTGAAGACGCCCTGGAACGCTTGCTACCAAATATCCTAGAAGACCCACCAGCTCGGTTGTAACTTGTTTCACCTGTGAGAAGCCTCTCGAGTCCTAAATCACCGATTCTAGGCTCCATGTCGTGGCCCAAAAGGATACTACTGGGCTTCAAGTTCCCATGCACATGCTTCTTCTCGTGGAGATAAGCTAGCCCACGTGCGATGCCTTTCACTATCTTGAGCCGAGTTTCCCACGGTAGATGATACGGTGAAGCAGACCCACCACCTCCTTTGCCTGCTCAAAAATTCAAACATAAGCTCAAGTATGATCATCAACACAATCGAACTTAAGAAGCGTATTTTAGCAGACGACAAAAACGTTATAAAACTCACGGTAACGGGGGTTTACTAGGCTGCCGTTAGGGACAAAATCGTAAATAACCAGTTTCTCGTCTGTACCCCAATAGAACCCACGGAGTCTAACCAAATTCGGGTGAACCAACTTCCCAATTGCTCGAACATTCGACTCGAAATCCTTAAACCGGCGTTGATTCAAACCGGTCTCACCTAACCGACGAACCGCGTAAACCGCCCCGTCTTGGAGAACGGCTTTATACATTATACTCGAACCCGTGGCTCCTAGAATGTAAGCAGAAGCTTTAAGCAGAGTCTCAATCTCCATCTCCTTCTCTCCATCTACGGTCACTAACGTCCCTTCGTTATCTCCTGACCGTTGATCTGCATTGTAACCGCTTTCTTCGTCCTCGGACGGCGTCGTTTCGGGCTCTTTACGTAGACACGACCATTTAGTGAATCTTTGTGAGGAAGCAGAAGAAGAAGAAGATGGTGATAACGTAATCGTATCTGTTGTTTCTTCTCTTTGCTTGTTGTTGTTGTTGTTATCAACGTTCTTCTTGTATCTGTAGATGTAAAGGAAAATCACGGCAAGGATTCCGATACCGGCGATGTCTCCAACGACGATCCCGGTTATAACTCCTGGTCGTAAACCGGTTCGGGGAGTCCGGTTCGTTTGTTGCGTTGTTGGATTGGTAACCGGGTTTGAGCTGATTGTGTTCGGTATTGCGGCGATCGCCGGTGTTGACGTCGGTGAATCAGCGTCGGAGATGGTTGACGGGGAAGAAGAGATGGGACACGGGTTTGGGGTCGGGTCGCCGCATAGACCCGGGTTTCCAGTAAAGAAATCTGATTTCTGGTTAAGGAAAACCGGAGATTTGGGGATTGAACCGGTTAAATTGTTGAAGGAGAGATCAACGGTAGCGTTTCCTGGGAAGTTAGCACCGATCTCCGGCGGTATTTCGCCGGAGAGTTGGTTAAACGAGAGATTCAAATGACGGAGACTAGCTCCGCCGAAGTCCGGTGGTAATGAGCCGTTGATCAGATTCGAAGACAAGTCTAGAAACTGAACTTCTCTCCATCCGCCGGGTACTACGCCGGAGAAGTAATTGCTTTGCAGTGAAACCGCCGTTAAGTTTCTCAGTGTCACCAGATTAGCGGGTAGCTTTCCCGCCAAGGCATTGTCTGAGAGGTTAAGTGTTTGAAGGTTGTGAAGATCGCCGATTGATGAAGGGACTTCGCCGGAGATCATGTTACTGGAGAGATCGAGTGACCGGAGCTCTGTTCCGTTGAAAAACGAAACAGGTAACGGCCCATTGAAGGAGTTGTTGGAAAGATCGAGGCTTTGAAGGGAGTGGAGAGAACCCAAATCAGAATGAATCGAACCCAAGAGCTGAGAGTTGGGGAGAGACAAGTTCACGACTTTGGAGTCGTTATTACAAGAGACTCCTCTCCAAGAACATGGAGTTTCGTGGTTGTAGTTCCATGTCTGTAACTGAGACAGAGGATCAACAAGAACAGAGGACTTAAAGTTCATCAAAAGCAATCCATCAGAGTTTAAACCAGAGGAACTCAAAACAAAACAGAAGAAAAAGAAGAAGAAAGCTGAAAGTAATTCCATTTTCATTGCTTCATTACTATTGTGAAAGAGAGATGAGATGTAAGAGAAGATGTGAAGAGAGTTAAAGATAGAGAGAAACAGCTCACGTAACCAACACACATTACCCTTCTTGCTCTCTAAATGCTATCTCTCTGTCTCTGTCTGCAGAAAAAAATACTGCAGAGTTTCTTAAATTCTATAATCAATACGAATACACACTTCTTGTTGCAGTCTTCTTCATTTATTATATAAAATCTGTTCCCTTTACAACTAATATTTGTACTTTTTTCTCTCCCTTTCTTTACTGAACCGAAGAAGCGAGTAGATTCTTAGGATTAGTAAGCTACAAGACTTTATATAATCTGCAGTTACAGTTCTGATCAAAGTTGTAACGTTTTTCTATTTTTCATTTGACTTTTATACACAGATTCTCATTCTTTATGGGTTTAGTTCACACAGCCAAGCCAAATATAGCTCGAAGAAATCTAAATCAAATAGTTTTGGTTCTATTTTACTTTTAGAAGTAAGGCATGCTCTGTTTTTGTATAAAGAATATGGTTATCATGTCTCTGCTGTCTTCCTTTTTATGGGGATTTATATTGTTTCTGGGTGATTTACAAGTATTTTCCCTATAAATGGCTTTCATGTGCAATTTATTATTATTGTGATATTTGTAAATATATTTATCTCAGTTGTCCTGAAGATTCTGCATTCAATTTCTGTACGAAATTATGATTGTCTACAAGACTACAAGCAATATGATTAACTCAAGTACTAAAAAAGATTAAATGGAGAGGAAATGGAATACTCCTATTTCAAGTATTATAAAACTATAGCACATAAAGTTTACTCGTCATATATTATATGCCAGATTTATTAAATCTGCTTTCTTAAGCAAGTAATTCTTTTGCCTCAGTTTAAAATTAATTTGTGAAACTTATAAAATAAATCAGCTATTTTATCATTTAAAACATCAATAATTTTAAAAATAGAATTGATAGATTGCGATACAAAGATTTTGATGGTAACAAATTATACAGCATATCCAAACATTACATCTAACTTATCCAATACCTACACATAACTTATAAGTTTCGGATATGTTAATTTATTTTTTACTTTTGGATATGTTAAATTTTGTGTTAGCACAAAGTGGGTAAATTATATTTATGGCATCCCTAAAACAAAATGTGTGAATATGTTTTCAATAATTGGATTTACGGGTGCCACACGTGGTCCATAGCCCCATCATTCTAGTCTATTGCGATTCAATTCTCGATTTTTTTACTTTAGATGTTTTAATTATTTGAAAACAGTTTCCTTTGTAAAGCTGGAGGTGATCTTTACCCACTTCTTCATAAAATACAATGTTTAAGTTGAAAAAGATTCAAAAAAGTTGATGAGATACACTTTAAGTCTTTAATTATAACGAGTCCAACAGTAAAAGCCACAAACCCAGCCTTGTTAGTTTGTGGTGGGCCATTATTTTCCATTATATATTTTGCTCAGACTTTAGAAACTGCATTCAAGATTCCTAAGTCTGAAGACTACAACTTAATGACATTGAGAAAAAATCCTAAATAAATAAATTTAGATTAGGGATTCAATATGTTTAAATTAGTCTATTTTTTGTTTGGTTTTGAGCGTTTTTATATTTTTTAACTATAGATATCTAAATATACAATTCCTTCGTTTCCTTCCTGTTTACAAAAAATATTGTTTAATATATTTTATGTATATTAAATATATATACTATTATATATATATTCAATATATAATTAATTAAACGAAAATGATTTATATAGAAATCTATTGATTATTTGAAAGAAAAAAAGATTAAATATACACAACTATATTGAAAATGTAAAATTATACTCTTTTGAAACAAAAAAGTAATTTTAAAAGGATAGGAGTATTAATTATGAAAAAAGTATCATAAAGTGGGTTTTGTTGTGAACTTATGTTCTGTGGATACTGCGTTCGTTTACGCATTTTATCTAGGTTTTAGTAGAATTAAAAGAAAGCATAAATGAGGTCAAATCAAATGGTTCATGATTTTAAAGTTGAAGTCTCTGCTTTAGTCATCCAGTGAGTGCTAGTTTTTCTCCCTTCCCCATTAGTCTTTTTATTTCTTCATAATCATTTTGATTTTTTTGTAAATCAATTACTATTGAAATTGTGAATATAAGTGTTGCAAGGTGATAAAAATACAGATGTAAGAACCATGTTAAAGAAATACAGATATAAGAACCATGTCAAAGAATACAAAATAACATAATATACATATTCACGATTGAGAAAAACACTAAAAAAGAATTTTGCCCACGGAAATACTTAGTAAGTTATAAAACAGAACTGCGTTATAGACAGGCATTCATCCCCATGTGTTAAATTTTATAATATCCGTTATTTATATATCAGTCGTAATTACAAGTTTTTCATATAAAAAGAGTACGTATATATACACTTATCTTTTGGGCATCGCACGTATATCTTAAATTATGACATCTTGACCTTGGAATTAGGGTTTATATTCCTCGTTTGAAGCAAGATGCAGGTTAAGTGTATGAATTCCAAATTCCCAACCTATATTTTTGCCTAAATCTTGGATCATGTTTTAATTTGTTTTTGATAGAATAATGCTTGGATCATGTTCTTCCTCTACGTGCTATTTTGACTAAAGTTTTAAACTAATGATAAACATGTATTTGTTGTATATTGTGAGACTAAGTCAATCAATTAAATTATCAAATGCAATAGCTCAAGTAATAGCTCTAGTAATGGAATAACTTTTGGATGGCAGAAAAATTCAAATGCAATAGCTCTCGAATTTGATTATTAATATTAAAAAAAAAATCCTGGAGTTCCACGAAAACTATTGTTTTAAATTTTTTATTTGTTTTAAAAAATTATATTATAGTTTTATATTTTCAATGTAATTTTATAGTTTTTTTTTGTCCATACTAATTAAATCAATCATTACATATAATGTTTTTTCTTTTGAAATTATGTTTTTCGTATAAAATAGTGTATTACAATTGAGTTATTTTCGATACTGTGACTTGAAAATTGTAAAATTACAATCTTCTAAAATGGGGTGAGTAATTACTAATGAATAATGAACTGAATTCATTACCTACTAAAATTAGTATTCTGGTTAATGGGATAAATTCCACAATTTCGCAAAAAAAAAAAATTGAAATTATATTGATTCGCAACTAATGTAAACATAATCCCAGAAACCACTATCTTCAATAAATCACTAATCATATGCACATCTAGTTCTAGTTGGCTGGAGTTGAGTGGGAAATAAAAAGAGAAACAACTAGCTGTTGCTTGTAAATTTACTTAATATTTTTCGCATTCCCCAAGAGAAAAAAATACTAGTGTATATCGTTGTAAAACACACACACAAAGTGATGGGAGAAACATTTAAGCATGGACTCAACTTAATGAAACGTTTAGGGTCGAAGTATAATCTCAAATTTTCTACATATTATATGGCCCTTAAAAGGCCCAATCATTCATTTTAACCATTAAATCTTGTGGTTTATGGCTTAAGCTCAGTGGAAACATTTCAATCAAACCCTAATTAATAGCCATGAAGTGTATTGTAATCTATTAAAAGAAAATAAAAAAGTAGATGTACTTGGAAGGACGAACGATGACAGGTAACAAACAAAAACTGCCCACAACATTGGGCTTTTAAGTTAACATTCTTCGCTTCGGCCTTTCCTTTTTTATAATCAATTACTTTTATTCTTAGCACTACAAAAAGTTTCTGGTTTATAAACAAAAACATAAATTATTATATGAATGCTAGCGTTGGCCAATGACGACATTCGACAGTTTCATTGTCAGCTTTATCTCAAATTATGTATAATCTATTTCGTAAGTGGACGATTTGTTTAGCAGTGGTTGTAAAATTCTTAGCTACATGAGATGCTTTTTTTTGTCGATAGCTACTGCAATGTTTTTATTTTTATTAAAGTCCCATGCGATGTAGGTTTTGTAAAATGTTTGCCTTATGTTTTATTTATTTGATAAAATATGATTGCTATGGTGATAAACTGATACCACGAAAATATAACTAAACATTTAAAATCTACAAAAAAATAAAATAATTACTAATAGAAAGACTCAGATCCTGCCTATAGTTAAGTATTCGAACGCGATATTAGTAACAGGCTAATATTAGTGATGTATTATCGTGCAACAACTATATTATATATATATGTAATAAACTGATGTTTTGTGAATCTAGAATGATGCAATTAATATAATAACGGTAGTCCACTATCTGTATCACACGGTGCTGGATGATTGATCACTAACCTTATTTTATCGAATAAGTTAAATATAAAGGGTTCTTTATGAACTACTTCGGCCCGAAGCATTCTTTGTTTGGTTTTGTAGAAAAAGTGAGCCTAAAAAGGTAAACCAAACAAGCTAAAATAAATAAAGTGAGGCAAATAGTACGACTCATACGGCGTAAGGTATCGCGATAAATATCATTATAACATATACTTCGTTGGCATTCAGATCTTAGATGATATCAACATTTCAAATTTGAAGCTATATCGTAAACGTTACAAAGGCACAAATACATTTTACATATTGTAATAAACTGGGAAGCCAGGCTTATCTTGAAAGTTTGAGATTGTGTAAATGATCATTCGTTTTATAGTATTTAATCAATGCATGTTATTATTACAAACTGCGAATCTTACATCTTGTTCTTGCCATGAATCAATCACGAGGAATCATGAACAGTATAATCTCTAGCCACACACACGACAAGTGTCAATGGATGACGGAATGATGTGGGCATGTGTTCCACGTGCCTTTTTTGCCAACGGAGAGCAATAATGCAAAAACAAACACTGACTTTGGGGGAAAACAATAGTGGCCGGTGTGGATGGATTCTCTTTTTTTTCTTCTTTGACCGCAGAGAAAGAGATTGTAAAAAAACAATAGTGGCCGGTGATATTAATCCGATGCAATATCGTTACGTTCAAATATTATTCACAAAATTAAAAATTACCTTTTATAACATTCTACACGTGAATATAATATTATTGATGAAATGATGATAATTTCATAAACCTAATGGAATGCAAGTAGCAGAAATTATTATTATGTGAAACGATAATATTAAAAGATAGCAAAGAAAGTAGTCACATAAGAATATGACTATTACAAGGTTCTTGATGAAGCTCTATTTATATATTTCAAACAGAAGTTGTCCATAATATGAACTTTTTTCCTTTTTTTTTTAACTGCATATTATGAACTATTTGACGACGTGTCTGTATCAGTCTTCTACAAACTTTACAGCTGATCAAATGTGAAAACTCATACGTAGACGAAATATATCATAAATTTTGACCTGGTCTAGACTAGAAGTCACACTTATCAAGTATTAGTATCAACGTTTCCTTGACCAAAGAGGCACAACATACTACTATTGACTTTTTGTTTTGATATAAAGTTAATTACATCAATGTTCAAAAGGTTCAAATGTAATTTACAAGCACTGAGGACGTCATACATAAGTTGGTAACCACAACTATACACTTTTAAACTAATCTCCCCCTCCCTTTTAACATGACATGTAAAAGAAAATGTAACGGGCTTTTATTTATATTTTCTGAAATTTTGTAAGCAAACCTCTTACTTATCGTGCAAGCGTCTCTAATTTAGCATTAATACTTTCGTTATTGGTCCCATGGTTCATAATAAAGCTACATATTAAGTAAGCTCTCTTCTTTATCCTATAAAATTCATAAGTTTGGATCATATATATTAACGAACGAAGTAATATGGAATAAAATGAAAATGTAGCGTGGCGTGGGGATCAAAGTTTTCACGTGTGTCGTATCAATAAACCCAACAACCATATCAATGGAGAAGATCTCTTCTAGTTCAAGTGTTTCATTGCCTGAAATGACTATTATACCCTTCCGTACCACGTCAAAGTATACGACTTTCGTATGGTCAAATTTGTCCGCCTATATTTTTTAATTCAGTTTATATGTTTCTTTTTTTATTATCGCTTCAGTATACTTGTCGGTGCGGTGGGAAGCAAGTCGCACGTGTGTCTGCTTAAACCGCGTCGCCACCGTCACGTGATAAATCGTTTCTCGTACGTGCCTTCTGCGGTTGAAAACTGATAAGTTTGTGTGTTTATGTGTGTTTTGGAAAATAATATGCTACGCATTGGTGTTTTTGTGAATTATAACTATCATTATATTATCATATTATTGTACGAGTAATTGCTATTTCTATACACTCGGTGTGTGTGCGTTGTTTTATTGTTGCACATACGCTATAAACCACATGCATGGACTACAGTGTGTTTGGTGTATCCTTCATTGTTGAAGTATATGTCTTCTCCTGCAATGGTAGCATTTGTAAAATTAAACGGTGAAAATCGTAAAGATCATTTTTTCCTCCTTAAGTATTTAATTCACAGAGATCTTAGTTTCTTAAACAAACATAAACGGTTACCTAATAATATTCCATTCCTTGAAGGAACTCGTATATCTGTCTTCGTTAGGTTCCAATTACTAATTTTCATTTCGTTAGGTTCCAATTACGAGATATTCCAGACAATATTCCAGACAATATCGTTTCAACAAATCTCTGATTTTGGATTAGTAGATTTTTTATTAAAATTTATGAACTAATAATGCATGAATAAACATTCGTATGACTCGAGTCAAAACGTACAATGAACCTGGGAATCATCTTATTATAATTATAGAAGGTTGTATTTGTAAGCTATTTTGGGAAATTTCATTCGAATACAAGAATATACGACTCACATGCATTTTCGAGAAACAAATGAGAATTTTTACGTTCCAGTGGATGGGTGTGGGTCATGACTCATGCGCAGTCTGATCAGGATGATAGTGTTGACGTGTAGTTGTTTTCAGCTAAAAAAATGAACATTTTAAATAATATAGAAAGAAGACTTATCACTTCATTACCACCACATGAGTTGTTACTAGGGTTTAATTATTTTTCGTTGAAACACTTAGAAGTTTATATTAGAAGAAAATAAGAATGGCCAAAATAATTTCAAAGGAAATGATTGGTAGAATTTATCAGCAAACCAATTAATAGTACTAGCTATAAGTTAGGGAATAAATTATTAGGTAATAGCTACGATGTACCTAGAACAGAAGATCTCTTACCGTATCTCAAGTAAGTCAGTAACTATACAGTTTTGTCCATATGTCTCCATTGGTTCACTCAATTAATCGTTTTTCTTAATACACAATTATGGGGTCACTAATTATACAATTAATTTCTGACCGAATCCTAACCCGTCTTTTTCTTTCCTCAGTGATACTTTAAATACTAGTAATAATTCTAATTATTTTAATCGCGTGACAAGAGTAGGAAGCTCGCAAGAGACTTCCATTAGCATCGGAGCATGTGCATCGTGCTTTGCAGTAGACGGCTGTATTAGTGTCCTAACGGTGCCGTACACTTTACAGATCCCAGTTTTAATCACTTTAGTTATGTTAGTAAATAACCAGTTAATCACTGCGGTTAAAAGAAACTTGTGCGTTTACTGTGATCATTTTGGTTTAAAATAATGCTATTGCAATATGGAATGATATGTGAAAATTACGTTATCTATCTGTATATATGGTAAATGAAATTACGTATATTGACCTATATATTGTACATGGGTATTTCAAACTACATATGCTTATCTATATATGGTGGTGATAGTATTTTACGTATATGAGACATTATACGTCCATATTTTCATAAACCATAAGGCAAGTATACGTGTTTTTTTAGCTGTTTAGCTAGGCGTAAATTAACAGCCTGACCGAGTTCACGTTCGCAACTAATCCACGTACCAACGGATTAATATATACACATATTAGCCTATGGATTTTATGCATGAGAGAGAGGTTCTTTGTCTGAGTAAATTTGGATAGGCATGCATGTTTGAATATTTGCGATTTTTCTAACGTTGGTATCCTTGTTTGAATGCATTTCACGTTGACCAAAACATAAATTTTATGGTTAGAAAAAGGATTTCTCAACCGTTGGCAGGTTAAATAAAATCATATGGACATAGGAAAAAAATGACAATGCGTTTAATATCACTCGGTTCGAATACAATTCTACGTCCACAAAACCCACATAGTTGACTTTTTGGGTCAAAACGATGAACATAGTTGACTATTAACTCCATTTAATACGAGTGTCCTAGTAAGTTTTCAACATATAATTTTGATACTAGGAAATTACTAGTATACGTCTAATATAATACTATTATTTGACTAATACACGTACGCATAATTATTTAAATATGAATATTTTTGAAAATGAAACAAATAATCCATACACATAAAATTTATTAAAGATGCGATGCATACACTTTTTTATATTATCTTATTGCTTGATAACTGAAAAAATCCAAATGTTTGTATAGGCTGAGATGTTTATATGTAAAACGAATGAACAATCATCTACATCTCATAAACAATACAATTCCTAATACAGAAAACCTTAAAAACGAATATAGTTGAAAACTCCAAACTCGAATTAGTGTTTTATATCTCCGGGATTCAAGTTACAAATCTGATATACATTACTTACCTTTTAGACTAATCACTCAACCAAAGTATAGCTTTTGAAAGAATGCTAATTACTAATTAGTGGACTAATGAAAGTACTACTAGTCTATGTAAATAAAATAACAAAGGAGGAAGGTGGGTGGGTGACCGGCAGGTGAGGGAGTGGCCGTTAAAGGGAGGCAGAGATTTACAGCCTGTTTTTATTTTATTTTCTTTCTTAAAAATCTCAAATTATAAAATAAAATATCCCAAAAAAACAATTAAAGTGGTAACGATCCATCTATCTTGTCGTTTTGCGCCACGTCAGCAACTGTCTCTTTTTGGCAGTCTACTTTTTAATTTATTTATATTTTTAGATCGGCAAAATATCCGAAAAATAATAATGATAATAATGGTATACAGGCTGGCTTCCTCAGTCAAAAAGTCACCGAATCGAACCAAAACCTCATACCTAACCGTTAACTTCATCCTTATCTTCATCTCTCTATCATTATTATTAATTTTATATATAAACATTCTTCAATTGTTTTTGGCTTAAGAATGTAAAGATATGTTTAGTGCATATAATCAACGGTTTCACGTCGAGGGGTCATTTATATCTTTTGATGTAATTGTCAACACTCGTTGCATGTATAAAGATAGTTTATTAACAATTGTAAAATGATTCCATCAACTCAGCTACATGTAGCAAGAAGCCAAGAACTTGGTGTTTAGTGTTTACAATTTACACTTCTTGTTAATCACACCAATGTATAAGCTAAGGCAAATTTGGATATTTGAACCGACGGTCCAACGTGCTTTATTATAACCACACACATCAACACACACAAGACAGTGACATGCAACGAACAGTGTAATATATTGAAAACAGATCACAGCACTTTAGTTTATAAGCAAAACAAAACAAACTTTCGGCTATTTTTTTTTGACTTCTTTGTAGTCTTTTTTCTGCAGTTATTCTAACAAAAAGCAGTATGTGTTTGCCACCATATTCTTATTTTCCATATTTAGTTCCTTTTTACCAAAATTTCAAGTTGATATATGCACTGAAAAATTAGCGTTTCACTGCAATGCCATTCTTGAAATTATGCAAAAATTCAAAGAAAAAATGAAAAAGATAAAAACGTTGAAGTTAACGATTCTGTGAGTGTCACAACGATGCTTTTAAATGGAAAACGAAATGATTGGGTAAAAACGCTCCACCTGTAAAACAGAGAGTGGAAGAGACGCTCCAGTACGAGCGTACTGTTTAAAGAAAACACATCTCTGAAATTAAGACCACATTAATAATATTTATTTATTCTTGAATAAAAAGCAAATCTCAAACTCAAAGTACATATACTTACTTGACACGTGTTAATATACAGCTGTATCCCAAGTCCCCAACCGTTTTTCCTGGAAGATTCTCTGCTCTCCACGCTCGATGTTAACCTCACACAGACGCTGTTCACCCCAAACGCACTTTTCAATCGCGGACGTGTGTTTTGGTTGTGATATTATACCAATGTTCAATAATTCTTTTTTTTTTTGGAGATCGTTATTCAAGTTTAAACATTTGATTGATGAAATTTATTAGAATACATTGAATGACTTGCCTAAGCAGTTAATAAATCAAACGCTAAATTAGTTAATCCATCAAATTTTGTTTTGACTGAATTAGTCAAACCGTAACGATTAGTAAGTTAGTAACGACCATATTTATCCGTTTAACACTGATAAAATTACAAAACGGTTTTCTTTGTTTCCTAAATAAGTTAGATATTTTATTCAGTTAGAAAATTCAAAAGATAACACATATCCTAGTAATAAACTGCAGAATTTAACTATTTTTTCTCTGTTTATCGTTACGGGTTGAACCGGTAACCCTTTTGCGTCTCCTCCTCGTATAAATACTCTCTCTTCTTGCTCTTATCCTCTTAAAACCTTTTCTTCTCCCAACAAAAAAAAAAACTCCTAACGACCAAAGGAAACAAAAAAAAACAGAAGACGTGTGAGGAAGAAAAACAGAACACATCCGACGATGTCAGGTCCATCTAGAAAGAACATGGAGCGGATTAAAGGACCATGGAGTCCAGAAGAAGACGATCTTTTGCAGACTCTGGTGCAGAAGCACGGTCCGAGAAACTGGTCTTTGATCAGCAAATCTATCCCTGGACGCTCCGGCAAATCCTGCCGTCTCCGTTGGTGTAACCAGCTCTCTCCTGAGGTTGAGCACCGTGCCTTTACGGCGGAGGAAGACGAGACGATTATACGAGCACACGCTCGGTTCGGTAATAAGTGGGCAACGATCTCTCGTCTCCTCAATGGAAGAACCGACAACGCTATCAAGAACCATTGGAACTCGACGCTCAAGCGTAAATGCAGCGCCTTTACATCTGAAGGACAAAGCTGTGACTTCGGTGGAAACGGTGGGTATGACGGTAACTTAGGAGAGGAGCAACCGTTGAAACGTACGGCGAGCGGTGGTGGTGTGTCTACTGGGTTATATATGAGCCCCGGAAGTCCATCTGGATCTGACGTCAGCGAGCAATCTAGTGGTGCTCCATACGTGTTCAAACCGACGGCTAGATCTGGTGCTGTGACGGAGGTGACGGCGTCAACGTCCGGTGAAGATCCGCCGACTTATCTAAGTTTGTCTCTCCCTTGGAATAACCGTTGCGAGAGGGAGACGGTTAGAGTCAACGAGCCAACTCAAGTAAACGAGAATACGGTTGCTGACGGTGGTTACACGGCGGAGCTATTCCCGGTTAGAAAGGAAGAGGTGGAGGAAGAGAAAGGGATATCAGGATTCGGTGGTGAATTCATGACGGTGGTGCAGGAGATGATTAGGACGGAGGTGAGGAGTTACATGGCGGATTTACAGAGAGGGAACGTGGGAGGTGGTGGTTCCAGCGGAGGAAATGGAGGAGGAGGTGGTGGTTCGTGTATGCCGCAAAGTGTAAACAGCCGTCGTGTCGGGTTTAGGGAGTTCGTAGTGAACCAAATCGGTATTGGGAAGATGGAGTAGTGAGAGAGAAGAAGAAGAAGAAGCAAAAGAGTCTCTTCAACTTTTCACTCTGTTTCTCAGGAAAATAAAAGTTTTAAGGCTTTTAACATGTAAAGAGCCAAAAAGCCAGCAATGGTTTAGAGAGACAGAACAAGGAAGCAAATCTAAACAATCTTTTGTAATCATATGATCTTTCGTGATTCAAAAAAAGGTAGCAAAAAAAACATTTCTCAAACTTGATACGAAGAGAAGCTAACACAACCATGAATCACGTGACATATAAATCACGTAAAGGAAGAAAATATCAACGCAAATTTTATATACGATTGATGTTTCATAAGTGAACATACACATTTCTGCTTATTATTAGACAAACAAAAGCACACAGACGGACGAGTTACCTAATGTGCAGTCTCTACAGAGCTTAAACTGTTGTTGCTACTGATGGATTCTCGTGGGCTTAACTTGTTGATTAGGTGAGCTATGTCTTGTTTCCACGACCATGATGGATCGTTCAGACCACGTACTGAGTTGAGGCACACCAGAAGAGTCCCGCCTTCATGTAGAAGAACCTATATGAATCAACCAGCAACAAATAGCGGATTATTAGTTTCGTTCTCGGTGATTAGAATGGTAAGACATGGGAAAACATAGCTTTTAGAGCTTTGCATACCGTCAACCACAAAGGAAGAAACCCCAAAACAGAAGGAAGAGCGGCCAAGAATATCGACGTCAAGGCAAGAGCCACGTTTTGCTTGACCTGTGCAACATGATAAAACACTTGTTAAATCTGCAATTTTACATATACGAGTTTATTATCCTTTACCAATGATGTTGTCTGGCGAGATTTAGCGACACAGAAGGGAACACCGGTGATGTTGTCCCGAAGCAGTAAGATGTCAGCAACAGCAATCGCAGTGGCACTCGCACGTTGAGCAAGAACAATCCCAACAGTTGCAGCTGCTAGAGCTGGAGCATCATTAATTCCTTCTCCTACCATAATTAAACCTCCACCTAAAAAACAATCACCAAAAATATTATGATTAGACTTTTTGAGATATGTTTTTTTTGAGTGGGGTTGACTTATGGCGAGAGTAATAATTACACCTGCATCTCGAGCGATGTTCTTTACATGGTTTAGCTTATCCTCGGGCTTTAGGTTACAGTAGACTTCGCTAATACCCACTGCATTGGCAACTCTCCAAGCACTTGAATCATGGTCCCCAGTTAACATCATTACTCGAAGTTGGGCCCAGCTTTTAAGTTCTGCTATAACTCCTGAGACACCTGGACGAGGCTGATCCTCGAGGTGAATCAATGTTACCTGGAGAAGTTAGTTGCAAGGCTCATAAATTTCAGTGATACAGACGATTTTAAGAACTGATAAATGGTCACACGAGAGACAAAAATACAGACTGTGACGTAGGTACGATTTTTTGTGGACCAGCAAAGACAGTAGCTGCTGTAGCTTACCTTGTGATCAACAGAAAGAGCAGCATGAACGAAATCTTTTCCGTACAAAGAGGCATTAACAGCATCCTTGATCTGTTTAGACTCATCTTCTGATTTGAAGAGTGAGGTAATGAACTCTATAGAACCAAGTGATGCTTTTCGCAATCTATTCTCTTCAGCTATTGACTACAACAACGCCAAAGATTTATAAAGATAGTGAGAGCAATAAATATACATACACCACACAATAGGAACTCGAAGGAAAATGGAAATTTGTAGAATCCAGTACATAACTACGTCGCACCTCAACACCGTTTACGGTAGCTGTAAGGCCTCTACCAGGAAAATATTCGAAGCTTTCAACAAAAATAGAAGGGAGGTCTTTCCCCACACTGTGGTCTACCACAGCTCTGCAGCAAGTTCAATTGTGTCAGAAGCAGCCAAAAACATATGGGCAAAAACAGAGAGAGAGCTCATGATGCCAAACGTTGCTTTATGGCTCTTCATCTCATCCGTTTGTGGTGACAGAGATGAATGTACAGTCAGACAAGATTATTAAAGAACCATGAATTTACAGGGGCCCGTTTTACTTTTTATCAAAAAAAAGAAAAAAAATTGTGATGTGACTGATTTGAAGGAAGATGCTTAAGCATTGCATATTTCTAGAGTTTGAGATAGTTAAGTTTATACAGCAATTGATGTTTATAAAATACCTTCCAATAGGATGTGTAGTGCCCTTCTCCATAGCAGCCGCTACGGCAAGAGCTTCTTTCTCACAATTTGGAACGCAGCAAGTTATTACGCTTGGATTATTACCACCATGGTGCCCATAAATGGGCTCAATTGCTTTGCAAGTTAGACCGCCGGTTGTTAAGGTCCCGGTTTTGTCAAAAGCAACAGTGTGGCAAGAAGCGAGGGCATCTAGAACTTGTGCACCTTTGAGCAATATTCCCTATAACAATGCATAACTGTTGGATTACACACTTACACGTGAACAGAAGGGAATTAAATATTCGCATATGCATCATAAAATCCTCACAATTGCAAATAAGACTCCTTAGGTTCTAAAGCCGTGAGCTTAATTTGCTAGCACATAACGTGTACGAACAAATGCTTAAAGTAGAACAGACCACAAGGCAAGAAGAAGAAGAAAGCTAACATGTAGTTGGTAATTTCAGTTACTCAGGTTGTAGTTGCACAGAGTTCATGCATGATACCTTTTTCGCACAAGAACTAATCGCAGTAGCGTAAGCCAACGGAGCAACAGCCAACGCACATGGTGATGCGGCCACCATAAGTCCCAATGCTCTGTACACCGATCCTCTGCATGCTGTATCATTAACCAGCAAAGAAAGTAAGCCAACCAATTATCCATAAAAAAAAAGAAGGCAAAGATATCTCTCTTAATAATTGTCCAAATGTTGATATAACTTATTAACAAACAAGAACAGTTTTGTAACATCAGAAATTATTCACTGTCTGGAAAATAAATGGAATATATATATTGAAAGCGGAGAACTTGTTTCTGACATCTACCTGCGGTGCTGAGAAAAGGCCACTTGAACAAAAATGGACCAAGGAAGGCAATAGCAAGTGACAAAACAACCACAACCTTGCTGTAATTCTCCCCAAACTCATCCAGCCATCTTTGAAGTTTGGGTTTATTGGAGTGTGCTTCCTCTGTAAGCTGTACAATCCTGTTTAGAGTCGACTCATTCCATGCTTTCGTGGCCTGATTAAAAAAATTAAATAAAGATAAGCTTGAGAACTTCAAACAAAGGTAAGCTAAAGCAATATGCATTATGTTTAAAATACCTTCACGATCATTCTGCCATCCAAATTTCTTGCACCACCAGGCACTCTATCTCCAGCTTTTGCCTCCAATGGTTTGACTTCCCCAGTCAAGTGCTCAATAGTTATGGTAGCACTACCTTGGTAGACTTCGCAATCTACAGGAACAATCTAAATACCCAAAAATAGAAACCTCATTAACTATAGCAATAACATATAAAGGATTTCAAGAAATGAAAGTAGCTAAAAAAAGCTTCACAGACCTCACCAGTTCCAACCAAGATATAGGATCCAACTTCTACACTGTGCACAGGAACGCTTTTGTATGACAAATCAGAAATGTTTGGAACGTTTCCATTTTTCACTTCGATCAACAGTGCAGAATCTGGATTACTCTCTTTCAACTCTTTCACATCCACCATTGACCGACTAGTGAAAAACTCCTCCGCTGCAGGACAAGACAAAGGCTTAAACCAATTAGTCTCATGAAAACATTAACAATGACATACATCTCTCAACGCAACATTAAAAGTTCTTTAACGGTCTAGTGGTAGGCGGACTTTGAGTTGCTAAGCAATCCGGTTTGAAAGCACCCTATTACACTTGTGGCCTCGTGAACATGGCCTATTTTAAGGTCCATTTAAATATACAGAGTGAGAGTCCATCTATGAGCCGCACTGGGATTAGTCGCCAGGCCTGGGATACCCCAAAGTTTTTTTTAAAAAGGATTAAAAGTTCTGACCGATATGAGCAAGATTGAACATGGCAAGAAGCAATCCTCCTTCAAGAGCGTTGCCCATAAACACGGAAGCAAAAGCAGCAAGTGCCATCAGTACATGGATGTTCACTTTCCCTCCAGCTATATCCATAAGCGCGTCGAGAGATGCTGAAACCTAACCAAACACAGGAAAACCAATTCCTTAAACCGTCTCCAATCATGAACGCATTCTGAAGAGACTTACTCCAACTAGAGGGAAGCCAACAATCATGAACGCGTGCTGAAGAGACTTAACGTAAGGTTTAGGAGCAAAGTAAGGGCACGCGGCGGCGGCGATGAAGAGTGCGGCGGAGGAGCAGCAGAGATGAAGATGCTCCCTGAGGAAATTGGCTAATCGAACCCATCCGATGGCTTTAGCGAATCCGAAGAGTGCTTTCTGAGGCTTACTCTCCGCTTTCAATTCCACAGAACAGCATCCATGGTGATGGTGATGATGATGGTGATGCTGTTGCTCACTATCATCATGATGATCGTGATGGTGATGATCTTCAACTGCGCGAAGACGAATCGATTGTCGCGGAAGACTAAGGGAGGCAGAGATCCGAAGAGGGAGAGGAGTCTTAGGTGGAAGAATTGAGAACGAGTTGACTCGAGCGAGTCGGAGAGTGGCTAAGCCGCGACGGTAAGGGAATCTGGTGAGAGAGGAAGAACGACTCAGAGCTGCGGGTTCCATCGTCGAGCTCGAATGTTCATGCCAACATTGATTCTGATCTCTTGCCAAGTGCGTGTGTCTTTGTTTTGGAGTTATTATTACAGAGGAGAAAGGGAGAGAGAGAGAGAGAGCCAATACAATTATTCCGATAACATTAGCCACATAAATAATCTCATCACATATACTTTTTTGTTTTCTTTCTTTTGTTATACCTTCTTCTTTGAACCAAGGCTTTGAGTATTATTAACCTTTGTGTTCGTTCAAATTGAAGTTATTTTGATTGAACAATCGTTGTGGAACGTAAATTTGAAGGAATCCTAAAGTTACAACAACTCGTCAGCGATTACACCGACAAATCTCTGGAGGATAATATAACTTTTGTTCTCAGTCATCTTTGGCTTTGCCTTTACCATCTGAAACAGCCTTATCAGATTCATATGCTGATGGTGATGATGACAATAAAGTGCTCTGATTCTTCTGAATAAACCTGTAAAGGGGTTTTAGAACGTTTGTTAATCTAAACGTTAAACCGAGAAAGGAGAGATTAAATAGGATTTTACTTACTTGAGGAAGTCTAATAGTGTTTGTTGCATGCGACTCCATGACTCTTCTTCCATGTTTACATATGCAAAAAGCTCTGGCAATTTCACTGCAGAAAAAGAAGCCGAGATATATAGTCAAGAATCCAGACACATCTGATTAAAAACTTGCTGAGATCTTTACCAAAGAGACGAAGTAAATGCTCGGCGCCATAAACAGTTGAAGGTGAAATATCATCCACGACTGCTTCTTCGTATTGTCGCCGCTCTTTCTTATATAAGAGCATCATAGGTAATGCCTTGTCGAAATAACACCTTATGCCTTTCAGGATTTCACCGAGCGAATCAGTTATCCTGCGCACAAAGTTTGTTCGATTGAGTTCTGAACACTTTCAAAAAGATATATCAAACTCTATGGTTGAATAAAGGATCTCACATTCCATCCTTCTTGGTTTTGTGTTCAAGGTACTTGGACAATATCTCGTCGACATTAGGTGAACGCGGGAGTTTCACAACCTAGAGAGATACATAATCATTCAACGATTAGTACCAAGCATGTGTAGGAAGCCACTTTGATATGTAACAATACACACTTATGTCTCTCAAGTATGTGTATAAGAGAGATGTACCTTGTCCTTCAGCGTAACATTCTCCCAGTCGTCAACAAGCTGTTTTTTTAGTGTTGGAGGTATTTGGATCTTGAGTAGCTTCTCTGCTGATACGTTATCCTTCTATAGGTCACAAAAATAATACACAAGCAACCTTAGAAGACCTGATAAACTGAACCTGTTTAGAAGACCTGATAAACTGAACCTGTTTATATATATTGTGTTTATCAAGAAAGTTCGTCTCAACAGGTATGTACAAGCTCTTGGAAATTTAATGGATGTAGAGCTAAAGCAAGTAAATCGCTTAGAATTTTTTTAACAATCCTAACCTCATTGCCTGACTCGTTCTTTCGCTTCTTTCCTTTTGCAGCTGCAAAAGACAATGCAATCATCTATACACCAGCTTAACTCAAATAAATTTTTAAGTTCATCTAATCTCAACTTAAAATAATTTTACAGGTATGAAATCAATTCCTTGGAAGTTGTGAGACGTACTCTGACTTCCAGTGTGAGCGAAAAACTAATATGCTGCTTACCATTGTTTTTCGTGTCATCTTTCTCAGCCTTTGTGTCTGCATGTTTGACAAAATAGTTAAAGTTCCCATGTATGTATACTCAAAAGGGTCGATGTGGGAGGATAAATATTTAACTTAGTGTATGTACACGCAGGCTTGAAAATGATAATAATACTAATGAGCTAGCTTGAAAAATGATTAATTTCATATTCACGAACTCACCTGCAGAGCTTCTAGTTTTTGTCTGAGCTGAACGCCCAGACTTGGTACCCTTTTCAACTCCTTGCTTCTTGTCTAGAGCTTTCTGTTTCACAAGATTCTCCTCCGTATGTTTCAACAACCTATCCGCACTAACCCATTCATCCCAACTGTCGGGCAACAACACATTCATTTCAATCTAACCAGAATAGAGTCAATAGACATGAGAGCAGAGCAGAGAGGGATACTCACTTTTTGTTCCAACCCTGCAGACACACATCGCTGTATCACTCAGTATTAAGGATCAAAAGCTCTAGTAAACACACAAAGATGGGAATGCAAACTGTGATAATAGCTTAGAGGAAAGAGGTCTCACGAGATAATGAACAAAGTACTTCCACTCCTTCTTGCGAAGCTCCACTTTCTGAATCTGTTTCAAAGATAAAACATCTATACCGACTAAGCATTTCAGGTCATTTCAATCTTGATTCACAGACGAGACATTCAAATTCAAACCTAATTGACTCAAATCTACAATGAAAAACCCTAAGCCAATTGCACAATCAACGCGAGGCAAGAGATAATCTCCAGAATCCAAATCATGCGATAGAATCATCCAAATCCATAAGCTAGAGATAGATAGAGAGATAGAGAGAGATGGAGTTTGTTTTGCCTTGGCTCCGTAGACGCGAGGACCATGATAGGCGAGAACACGCTCGCCCTCCGTGAAAAGTCTGCCGTCGTTGGAAGGCGATGCGCCACCACTGGCTGTGTCTCCGTCACTCGCCGTCTCTTCCTTCGACGAGCTTCCCATTGCCACCGAGAGCGAGAGGCACTAGATCTCACTCACTCACTCACATCACAATGGGGGGCCGTACACGTCTCTTGATATGAATCTACGTCCCTGAAACTGCCGCTGATTCCACGAGACTAGGGTGAATGTTGTAATTACGTAATTTTTCAATTGCGGTCCCTTAACTTTTCACAGTAGTTCGTTTTTGTCTCTTAACTTTGTTGAACATCGTTCTTTGATCACTTTGAGTTTGAAGTATATTTGTGTTATTAATTTGGAATGAATAATCATATTCACTTTGTGTAGATTAAACGTTTTATTATTACATTCCAAATCATATTTGACCAAAACAGAAGTTATTATCGCGTTGTACATTATGAATCAAATAACTAAGAAACAATAATCTTATTGATAGGAAAAACATTTAATTCTAGATTTTTCCCACTCTTCTTCCTATGTAACAAAAAAATGAAATAATTTTTAGACCTAGACACAGGGATGGTGCATTTAAACCTGCCCGGTTTGAGCTAAGTATTTGAAAAACTAGTGACCGGGTCCGTCTGGGCTTGGACCGGAGTGCTTCTCAAATCGAAACGTGTCGCTCCGGTTTATGAAATTATGACCCTTGCCTCCTGGACTTGGACCTGAGCCTTTGATCGAACCAAGTGATAAGCCATCGAAGAAACCAGCCATTAGCTTTTTCTCTTCCGTCATTGTTAGACCAAGTGGACGAGTCTCAACAAGTACCGAACCGATCAACATGAAGAACATAATCGAACCCACTACACTTTTGGTCATCATCATAGTTTAATTAGCTTTCTTTCTCTTTTTGATCAGATAATGAGATTTGCGGTGAGTGTTTTGTGGATGTAGTAGACAGTTATATAGTAGTGTTCAAGGAGATGCAAAGTTTGAATTGTTGTTAGTTTATTCACATGTTTTGAATTCAAAAGAACGTGATCATTGAAACTAGGTTGGTTCCTGGAAAAGTCTTAACTGGTTTATAAGTTTTTTTCTTTGCAAAGAAAAAACAAAGCCATCAATGAGGAGATGATAAGAAGTATAAAACAAATTTAATGTCATCATAAGTTGAAGACTAGACCGAACATAGTTTTTGATTGTTTGCAGCAGACGGCAGCTAAGTTTCTAAGTTGATTTTTGAAGTTGTGCACCAAACATAGTTTGAATTTCAAACTTGGGAAAGTCACACTCACACTTTGGTAGCCGGCTTGGTTGTTGGTTACAAGTAAACATAACAAAGTAGAGTGTTTGACCTTCAGAAGTATTGACTTTTTCTTTTTTTTAAACACCAGAAGTATTGACTATTAGCTAATTTGAATATTTTAAAACGATGTACTTGCTTAATTTCTCTTTTATAATATTGTTAGATACACCAGAACCCAATTAATAATCAATGCTTATAAAGTTCAAACACGTTGCTGCTATTTTTCTGGCACGACCAATAAATAGTTCTTCTCACGTGGTTCTCCTTTCAAAAACATTTAACAACCACACTTTACTAAAATTTCAACATCTAAACTTATTATTTCTGTGTTCAGAAAGAAAAAAAACATTATTTCTATTAGGTAAAAATTCAATCCTAATGAAAAGTCAAACATCGGTCTTTCTGTCAACTCGTGCTGCTATATGGT
Source organism: Sinapis alba (assembly GCA_012274485.2). NCBI lineage: Eukaryota > Viridiplantae > Streptophyta > Magnoliopsida > Brassicales > Brassicaceae > Sinapis > Sinapis alba. Next base: position 8,637 of record MU105805.1, on the reverse strand, counting down.
GTTGAATTACGACCGTAGTTTTTACAATAAAAATATACGATGCATTTTCTTCATTTTATCACTGATTTCATTGAGTTGTAACAAAGAATTTTGGTTTAAAAATAAAGGTGATGTAGTTTGAGGATAAATTATTGATGGTAGCCACATTTTTAGTAGTAGATTACGAGTATTTCTGTAGCAAGATTCTCAACATAAATATCTAAATTTTAGATTTTTTTTGAAATATTTGATACATTTAGGTCTTTCAATAATTTTATTTTATTTTATTTTTAAATACTTAGGTTGAGAATATTGTAATGGAAATGCTCTAAGTAATATAATATCATATCTCAAGTTGTTCCTTTTTATAACAAATTTGTTCCTTTATTTCCGGAGTTAGAGTAAGACAAATAAACCAATTTGCATAGCATCAGGAAATTTTGTTTCTCCCATACTAATATGAGGCGGCTAAATCACTAATCACTATCATTCAAATTATTAAATAATTTATAGGTTAATTACCTAGAATCCGGTTCACTCTTTCCTCTCTTGGAATAAGGTGAAAGTAATTAATCAATTTTGGGTTAGCCAAAATAATACTCCCTCTGTTTCATAATAAGTGTTATTCTGACATTTTTCACACAGATTAAGAAAATATTTAATTTTATACATTTCCCATATAAAAACATCATTACCCATACATCTAACAATATTTCAACCAATAGAAAATTAAACTGCAAAATAAAATTCATAAATTCTGCATTGAATTCCGTAAACGATACTTATTTTGTAACAAAAACAAAGTGTCATAGTGACACTTATATTGAAACAGAGAGAGTATAGTTTATTAGTGGCGTAAGACCACACAAGAATATAATAAGAAAAAAATGCTAACTATGCATAGTTCCGACTTGGTAGTCCATTAATATTGGAATCAAATTCTTCATTTAACAAATTTATTATCTAGATTCTAGTCTTTTTTTTTCTGTACAACTACACGAAAGCTAGAGAGTTCTTGAAATAACGTATTCTAAAAATAATTTCGATTAGCATCTTGATTTACTTGAATCCTCTCAAAAAGCAAAAATCTAAAATAACTTCCTTAAATGTTACTATGCATATATCTAACATGCATATAGTATTGGATAGCAAGACACGAAGTATCTTATTTTCATACATATATGTATTACCGGAAAATAATACTTGTTTGATCTATTAACTCGTCTTTATATATTTAATTAGGCTAACTACATCAACCAACCCAAATGTCTATTTGAACTCTGATCAACCCTATCGCCGTGACGTACGTTGTAAATATGTATACATGCTTAAAACTGAAAAAGGATATGTATAGAGTTTTAAAGGACACATTTTAGTGAGCAAATACTGGGATAGTTACTTGATCAAATTATATACTAAACTTAGTATTGCTGAAGATATAACTTTATATAATATTTATAGATGTGCACATGTACTGAAGTCGTTTAAACGTAGTTAATGGATATGGTATTTCGATCATCACAGTAAAAAAAACATGTTAGGTTAATACGTGTCTCAAATCTTCTTTTTGAGAAAGGGTAACGTGTCTCACATCTTGATAACGATAGTTTACACCATGCATGGTTCGTCCATTCTCACGATATTCATATTTGACCACTAAGACATCCACATAATGTCTACAAATTCCAAAGTTAAATTGATACAAAATATTGGTTCTACTAAAAATTAGATCATAAAAAAAAAAAGATTCGAAGATGCAAGATTGATAGTGAAATAAAATTGAGGGTACATGTGGGGGAGTGACGTTTAAAAACCAAAAAAAAAGGAAAAGATAAAAGAATATAAATAGATGCTTATTTACTATCATGACAACTATTAAGCAAAGTTAGAGTCCGTCCATACAAGTATTTCGTGTTATCGCCATTCTTTTCTCACACCCACGAGCCACGATGACAATTATGTTCTGTTCCTTTTTGATTTCTAGAGTTGTTATTTGTAATTTTCACTGAATTATAAGTCTTATTTCTTAAGTAAATTGTGTTTCAAACATTACGTAAACTATATAACTCATATTTGTCTGAAAAATTATATGTTTCTTTTGAAAATATAAATATAAAAAGATGCAAAGTTTAGATACGGCATAAAACAAGGGAAGCGCTCTTCTATGGAAACAAGTCTCGAGGATTCATTCGTATGGTCAAATATATTCCGATCAAATTATTCGCGAAAGCGTGAGACAAAATACGTACTTTACCTCCTCCTACGTCACATCTACGCATTCGTGCACTACCTTCATATGTATTCTTTCAATTTCTGAAGTTGGAAATTGAGACGCCAATGACTCACGACCGTACATTTAAATGATCAACTTTTTTTTTTTGGGGCAAATGATCAACTAAACATTATTTTTTAAGAAATTCTTTAAGATAGTTTTTTTTGTTGAAAGGAAGAAAGCAACTAAAATATATTTTATTAAAGAGTTAAATATATTTTATACTTCTAAAATTAACTAATTATATATTTGGACTTAAAGTTATAAGGTAGGAATTTGGGGTGGAATTTGTTTTTTTCTATAAATAAAATTTTAAAATAGTATCCAAAATTATTTTGGTATAAAAATAAAATAAATGTAATTGCTGGTAAAAACAATTAGCACTAAAAAAAACAATTAGCACTTTTTGAAAGGTCCACTTCCAAGGAAGCTAGAGACCGTCCTTTTTTAACTAATTTGCCTGCATCATCCCCTTTTATCGCGGTTTTAATTCTACATTATTCCTTTTTATATTCTCTAACCAATAACAACAATAAAAATTAATGCTATTTTATTTCCAATATAAACACCTATCCTCCTTCCTCTCCATCCTTTTTTCATCCACCTTTGAATCTTTCCATACGTGTATATAAAGCTTTACTTCCTCCTCCTCTACTCCTTTTCTATCAATCACCAAAACACATTCATTGGCTTAAACCCTAAACCCCGAAGCACCTGAGCTACCACACAAAAAAAATGAGACCCTTTGGCTTGATATTTACGGTCATGTTCTTGGTCTCAGCCTTTTCGGAATCAAGAACCGCTGATTGCAGAGTTCTCATTGGTGGCTCATCGGAGGAAATAGGTCCATCTAAGAATCATGGTGTTGATTTGAGAAGTAAAGAGTTCTTAGGGGTCGTGATACGTGGTTATAAAAGGTTACGATCCCTCTCTTCAGCTGGAGAGAGGATGCACACAATGGCTTCAGGACCGAGCAGGAGAGGTGCGGGTCACTAAAAGATTATTAATCCACTTACACTATACAACAATATTTGTCTAGCTCAGATCATATAGTAAACGATTTTTCATTTGTTATAGAATCATTATATTTATTCAGTCTTTAAAGATCATTGTAAAGTTTATAAGTGAGAAATTCTTTAATCATGATACAATAGTCAGTTTCCTTCTCATAAACACCCATATATAGTACGTGCCAATAATTCCTTTATTTGATTGGATTTTGAAATAGTTTTGAGATCCACGTTAACCTTGTAAAATAGACATGACATCAATTATATATGTATATATTCAGGAGATGTTATTGGTCACCATGGTGAAATACAAATGGTACAACTACATGATTATCTTATAAAGCTTTAAGTCTTTAACCATTATTATTACATGTTTTACCAATTCATGATTCAAATTTTGATCGAATGCAAACAACTTTTTGTTGTTGTTGTTTTGTTCGAAGTGTTGGCCTTTGGGATATTAAAAGGGACACTTTGTTTACTGTCCTTGGGAGCCGAAAATGGAAAGCTATACACTATATATGTTCTGAATAGGGCCCCAATGTTGCCAATTATTAAATTGCCATCCAGCTCTTGATATTCGTATTCCCTAAAAACACTTGGCAATTTACAAAATTACTTTGTAAAATGTTGGTAGAAGAATATAATATCTACGCTGACAGTTAAAAGGAAAATATTCATTATTGTGAATAAATTGCTTTGGAGAAAATTGACAAAACATTAAAGTTCTGACATGTAAGAGCATCTTTAACCAAGAGTTTTGGGTCTCTTATCTTTTTTTTTTTTTTTTTTTTTTTTTTTTTTTTTTTTAANTGTTTTAAAAAAAAAAAAAAAAAATTAAACCAATCGCGGGCCGACACGTGACAGTGGGACCCGCGAATAGTGCAAGAGACGGTTTTTATTTAGAGGTTTTAGGAGCCGTCTCTTGCACTGTTCATAGGCCCCACACGTTAGTGGGGCCCGCGAACAGTGCAAGAGACTCTCTTAAGATACCTGGTTAATGATGCTCTAATTACTTTCATAATTTGGAAATAGTAATGAGAAATGAAACAACCAGGCCCATCTAAAGGCCCATTTTCTTTTTCTTTTTTAACCAAACCTGTGAGCAAAATCTACTCTCGCATTTCCAGTTGTAAACCAAAGTGCAAAAGACAGAGTAGGCGACGATGAGTACGATGAAGCCAAGCCGGAGCGACGAGATATCCGACCCGGAGCAGCAGATCAAGAACACGAACCAGATCAGAGCTGGTTTCGATTCCTTGGCTCCTAAACGACCCACTAAACCCACCAGGAGCGAGCCAGCACCTCTGGGATGTTTCTCTACTCCCGACCAAACCACAGACCATCCTGAAGCTGACAAGTTCCAAACTCTCCAGTCACAAACTCATGTTCGGTTTCTCTAAGCTCACTCTTTTTCTCTTCACGTTAACTTATCGTAAAAATTAAGATCTTGTGGTTAATAAAAAAAAATACAGGGTAATATTCTGCATGAAGGAGGTTCTGCTGATGCTCAAGATGAGTTCTTGGAGACAGAGTATTACACGAATCTCACCGCCATTGATAAGCAACATCACACGGTTCTCATTTTTCTTTCTCTCTCTCTATCTTTAAAACTACAGCTCAAGAAATTCAACTTTGTAGTAAGTGTGGTTATGTTTCTGAAACTAGACCGGAAGTGGGTTTATCAATGTGGTGAAAGAAGACAGCGGTGAAGAGACCGTTATTGCCGCCGCTGCAATCGAAGACGGAGGTGAAAAGGCCGTTTACAGAAGCAATCCGGCCACAAACGAGTGGATTCCTGCAGTGGAGGAGGATCTTGCTTCAGAATTGTCATCTAAACCGAACCGGAGCGAGAGTTCTTGAATGGGATCTTTGGAAGTGTTTACTTTATCTTCTTCCTGATGTTATGTTTCTTGATGTTATTGTAATAAAATATTAAAATAAACTAATTAAATAAGTTTCTGTCATTAATATGAAATAATTAATAGTGATGAGAGGAAGTTAGAAAAAATATCCATGATAAGATCGAACTTTCTGTGGTCTGTATTACAGTCAATAAACAAATGATTTTTTTTTTGTTTCCGACATCATGTCACTTCTTCAACTACCACCAATAGGATTGAATAGTAAATATCATCAAGAAGATGACTGAATAACACTTTTTTTTTGTCAAACAGTTAATTACTACGTTTAAAGTAAATATTTTGGAGTAAATCTACTTTACTTTGTATTCTAATTAATTACTACCAATCAAGTTAAACACACCATAAATCATTTCAGCTACTTTCAACTGAATACAATTGAAAAAGTTTAAAAGATTTCCAGTTGTTTTAACATGAGGAAGAGTTTACGTCACTTTTTTCTGATAATTTTTTCTTAATTTGTTTTTATCTCAACTTTTAGTCTATCTATTATTTTTCTTTTCCTCCTAATTCATCCATTTTATTTACTCTTGGATACACAATTTTACCAATCACACTCCAAATGTATCTTTTAATGGTTGTTATTTTGCAGTTGAATAATCTTATTACACAAAATAATAATAATAATAATAATAATAATAATAATAATAATAATAATAATAATAATAATAATAATAATAATAATAATAATAATAATCTTACTAGAGATAATATTATGATTATATTTTTTTTTATTTTGGGAACATTATAATGAGTATCATATCTTAAAATCCCAATCTACACATTCTTGAATCTTCAGAAGAGCAATTTGGAAGCCACCTCACGTGGTCTGCATGTGACAACCAATGGTTCAGCCTTAGGCATACTAAGTCCCGGACCTTCAGTCATATCAACCGGACCTCCTGAGCCACTCTCCCACTCAAAACACTGAACCATCGAACCCAACACCAACCCAACAACCCGGTTAGCCAAACCCAACCCGGGACAAACCCGTCTCCCTAAACCAAACGGCATCATCTTACTACTATATTGTCCAAGCTGATCTCTCCCTTCAAATCTCTCCGGCTTAAACGACGTTGGATCATCCCACACGCTTGGGTCTCTATGTATAGCCCACAAGTTAACCAACACGATCGTATCACGTGGAACATCAAACCCACCAATGACACAATCAGAAGATGAGGAATGAGGAACCATAAGTGGCGCAACAGGGTAAAGCCTTAGTGTCTCGGATACAACATTGTTCAAGTAGTTCATGTTCACCAAATCATCTTCTTTTAACAAATGACGAGTACTTGATGATGATGGTTCCATTTGAGTATCAATGTTTTGTCTCGTTGTCTCAAGCACATGTGGGTGGTTTAATAGATTTGACATTGCCCATTCCACGGTTAAGGCCGATGTATCTGTGCCTCCTATTACCATCATCTGATAAAATAATCCAACAATAAAAATGGGACCCTTGTAAAGTGGGATTATGGGACCAACAATATTAAATTGCTTTCCACCTATTTTTGTTTTGTTTTAAATGTATTTGTCCTCATTTCATTGGTTCTTAATAATTGTTCTTTTCCAGCGGGGGTTGGAGATAACAATCAAGATTGGTGATCTAGTGTCTACATCAATGGGTTTCGTAATAGATTTTATGTCTGCTAATTCTATTATAATTTCATTTTTCATTTGGGCTGGAAGCCGTTGTTAAAGTATTTTGTTATCCTATTGTGGTTTAACCGCAATACACCAAAACGTAAGATTGAATTGAAAGATATATTAAGAGCTCTCAGTGATTACCAGATAGAGTATAATTTATTTTCATATAGTTATTAAGAAAGTTAGCATTTGTGTATTACGTTATCTAACTTATATTCTATTAGGGTACAGAAAGACATACCAGAATGAGACCTTTGATGGTAACATCATTGTAGTAATGAGGCTCCTTTTCCTGGGAATCAAGCAAATGAGCAATCATGGTGTTCTTAAACTCCAATCTTCCTTTGTTAGCTCTATGTTCATCCAAAAACCCTTGTAATAAACTATCCATCTTTTCTCCAACCCTCTTTGCTCTCTTGATGTAATCTTTGTAGTCATACCACCTTAGAGCCGGCAAAAAGTCGGCTGGGTTGTCCGCCGCAGAGAGCTCTAGTATCTCCGCCACTAGCTCCCGGAACTCCAAGCTTATCTTCTCCTTTTCACCTTCATCGTCTTCCTCGTAGAATCTCTTTCCGGTCATCATTCTCATTATAACGTTTAGGGTTAGACCCGTTAGTAACGGTCGTAACTCCACCTGAATAAAAATATGCTCTTATTACGTTTTGATATTGATATGGTTTGGTTGGTTATCTTTAACCGGCTGTAAAATCAAAATTGATCAAGTTTTTCTTTTCTTGGTCTGAATATATATAAAAGGAAAGAAAACGTTCCGTGATGGGTTCTCCAACTACTAAATCGGGAAAATTTATTTCAACTAGATTTGCATTGGTGCTATCAACAAAATTAGTATAACCGACAGATTAAGAGCTGAATACACAGTATTCCACCCATGACTATATTCTGTAATTCAAATATAACATTGTTTTTATTAAAATATTATCAAATTAGAATTTAACTACAAAAAATGCTTCTATGTCAAAAAATTACTGTCTGAAACTGTCAATCATTCATAAGAAAATAATAAACTGTAGACTATATATAGAAGTAGTTATACCTGAAAAAACGACGTGAAAATATATGATAATATGTAAGTATATAAATATAATACAAATATTTGCGAACCAATCAATATGATTATCTATGAGTTAATATTCATCAAAATAAGATATTTGAACCTACTTTAGCTGGGCGTTGGACGGATAAACCGTGAAGCTTTTGCAGAAGCCTCTTAACTTCGTCTTGTCTGATTTCTGCTGAGCCGTTGAGTCGATGCGTTGAAAAGACTTCCAAGGCGGTGATACGACGGAGGTTTCGCCAGTGGTCACCATAAGGAGCCGTGACCATGGAGGTATAGTCATAAGCCACGTACTTGCCCATGGTGAAACGAGGCCGGTTCGCTAAAACTATGTCGTTTTTCGTTAGAAAACATTCTTCGGCTGCGGCTGGAGACGACACGATAACGGCGAGGCGAGAGCCTAGGCGGAGAGAGAATACGGGGCCGAGGGAGTGTGAGAGACGGAGGAGAGTGCGGTGAAGCAACGGTTGTTTGAGGAGGTGAAGGTGACCAATGATCGGAAAACAGACACGTGGCGACGGCGGGAGGTTTTGTAAGAATATTTTATATGTGACCTATGTGTCTATTGGTTTAATATAAAGTTCAAGTTCATATTAATGTTTTAGATTCTAATATAAAAGACGATACCGTGATGGATCGGTTTCGAGTAATGAATTAGAATCCGGGTGTATTGATAACCCTCCTACTTTACCTTATATTTATAAAGTCCTTAATCTCTTTATTATTACT